>ML780793.1:583561-609009 GCA_009831015.1 Picea engelmannii
AGTAATTTCAGTAGGAGTTTAGAACATGTTTATTATATGAGGCTTTGTAAGGTAGGCCTTACACTTTGCAACCATTGATTTCTTCTCGTCTTATATTCTGCCTTTATGTTGGGATCTTCCTCCTCTCCTGAAAATAACTTCATTATAAGTATTTTCCCTTTGGTGAATTTATTCTTCCTCCTCTCCTGAAAATAACTTCATTATAAGTATTTTCCCTTTGGTGAATTTATTCTTCCTCCTAGGATTTGAACTCGTAACTCCACCTGTATTTGTAGTTATGGAAGTGTGTACTGATGACTCTCAGGGGGTTGTACCTACAAAATATTTACTTTTCGAAGTGGAAAGTGGTTAATGTTTTAGCTTCTTCTTGAGCCTCATTAATATCCTTGAAGGAATAGACACCAACCTAGAGTGGTAGGGGTGGTCATATCATCTTTTTGTCTATGTTTACGGATGCACCTACACCATATACCAAAGTTTGGTAAGCTATTTCCTACAAGATTAGTCTTTTAGGAGTGAATTTGGGAAGTAGATAAAAGGATTCAGTGGCCCTGTATACCATGATGTATGTGCCATATTCCAACAAGTGAAATATCCTACCTTTCCTAGTATGGCCTGAGCTTTGCCGAACATACAAGGTGCAAGAGCGCAAAACAATATTTGGAATAGAGGGATCAATAACTTGACACAAATCTATTGGTAGTTGGTGTGGTACTTGTGTTCCTAGAGGATTTTACAATATATGTGGATGAGAATCTCACATGGCTTCCAAGCCCAACTGGGGATGTGATCTCTGGGTATGCATAGATCACACACATCATATCTAGGAGATAAGAAGCCATGTGAAAACTGGGGTCCTTCCCTTGAGCCATATGTTTTGTAGTTGATATGGCCCGTGCCAATGTTGAGGATAAAATATCAACCCAGTTTAAATACTGATCCATAAGTGGTGATGTAGTGAATTAGAGGTACCCATGACATCGTGAATCTCTAAGCATCAGTCTCTCCATACAATCTGCAAAACATTGCCACCACATATTGATAGGGAGGCTTGAGTAAGTTGGGTAGTCATATGGATCCCTCATCTTGAACTTATTACATGACATCCAATAATTATTCTTAATATCCTTGGGTTTATGAGGGAATTCTTTCACCAATTCATCATTGATTGAGATATCTTCCTTGGTCAATTGATAACATGAGGTGTGCATCGATGGCTGTAAGGAAGCAACATGATTTCCTTGTGAGTTGATTATCTGTTTGTTTTCTATGTGTGCATGCTTGATAACTAGGATATGGCCTCAAGATAGAGGAATACTGCTGAATGAGATAATATTCAGTGTAACCTGGAGTGTCTGATGGATTGGTATACGATAAGTCCTGGACCATTCTTTGGAAGTTGGGGGAAGGTTTGGTTGGTGAACCTCTGGTATATCTCTCCCTAGTGAAATGTTGTGTCCTTGTCGATGACACATTGTGTGTCATTGTACATAGGTTCTAGGGTATCAATAATTGCTTCTTCCTCTTCTTTTCCTAACGAGACCTTAATGATGGAGTCCCTGTCAACTTTCCTTCTATATGTGGACATGATTAGACCTCTTGAAAACACATTTTGTCACAACGTAAAAATCTTTCGATTAGCATGTATAAACCAAGTAAGAAAAATGAAAATGCGTGGTAACTTTATAAACAAGGTCCTTATCTAAATATCCATAGAATGGTGGCAATGATGATCTTAAAAATTGTGGGTAGAAGAGTTCAAGGTCTCATCCTAGGAAAAACTCTGGTTATTATCTTAAAACCGAGCATGGGGTTAAGACCTACACGATTTTCTCGTATGGTGATGAATTTTCCATAAGCTCCAGAGAGAATTGATCATAAGTTGGCATCCAGTATTAACACTTTTAGGGTGGATGAATGTGAGGACTGGTCGAGCAATGAGGGGCTATCAAAGTATGCCATGTGTATTGGCTCAAGAAACATAAAAAGAAATAGAAATAGTGTAATTCTCTCACACATTTGATATTAAAAGGAGAAATGGATGCACCGGGGGTGGTCGGTGAAAGGAAGGTGGTGAGAGACGCATACAAAAGGACGTGAGCTATCCCATGGATGGTTTGGGAAGACTAGCTAAGGAAGGGTGAAATGGGATTTTTGAACACCCATATGTGGCCCTAGGGGAGAAAGGATCGGCTGTACAAGGTGCTTATTTTTTATTATGATTTTCCTATATAGTACTTGTTTTTTACCAAGCGATTTGCATTTTAGTAAAACCAAAAAAAGATTTTTCTGTAGTCGTGAACATATTTTTGGGGCGTACTTGTTGACTATGCGAGAGGTGTACATGTTGATTTTGCGAGAGGTGACCAACCATGATTTTTCATGGGTGATATCACGTGCACTCTTTCTCTCTCAGAAAATCTCAGCAAACGCAACCTTTTGGCGTTGAAATGACGAATAATGGTGTTAAAATTGAGTTTCGGGGGCTTTAAAAGTGAATTTTGGTGCGAAAACTAAAAAAGTGATTGTACGGGCACGTAACATCATGCCATGTCACCCTCCACATGTGTGTATTTATAAATCATGGGTCCCACCGATGTATCAATGAGAGAAACTATTTTTTCTATCGGTTGATTAGTTAGGGAAAGTATTTTCTCTGCCAGTGTATCAATGAGGGATTAAGATATTTTGTTTATGTATTGGCATAGATGAAAGATCTCGTGACATGCTTTCCTGAGCCTTTAATCTTGAACATGCTTTCCTCTTCATTTTATTGTTAGAGGGAGGTGGATCGGGGATTTCATTTTTCCTTTAAAGGCTTTGAGGATGAAACTTGTTTGTGATATCTTCTTAGAGTGCCTATTATAGATAAGCTACCCTTCTTGTGGATTATTCCTTGAAAAAATCCATATGATTTCTAGTGTAAACATCAACCATTTAGTTAAGTGTGAGTGCATTTGTTTTTTATAATGATAAAAATCACCTATCCCTGACCAATTCATGAGGTGTTACTGCTCATCTATTACTTCGACAATGTTCCTCTATAGAGTCCGAGTCTCGAATACTAGATTTAGTAATCGTAGGAACACATAAAGAATTAGTGTCTTGTCTCAATGTTAGAAGCGAATTTCTATAACCATGAGCTACTGTATGCCATATCATTGTAAGAACTAAATGCCAACAGTAATGATCTATTTTTAGAGAGAGGTCAGTAAGGGATTTTGGGAGAGATTAAACTCTTAACAAAAAATCTAAAACAAAAGAAAAAATAAAACCATGCATAAAACAAAGGAAAGTTAAACAAGTTAGAAAAAGGAGAAATGAGGGGGAAAACCCATTATTTAAGTACACGTAAGCTATCTATTGACAACTAGTTGAATCATTTTTCAAGACTTTTCCATTGAAAAGAAGGAGGTATACTTCTCCTTTGAGGTTTTTCAATCTATATGTGCCTAAGCCAATCTTCTCTTTAACTAGATAGGGACCAAGCCACATTTGTTGGAATTTGGAATGCTTCCCTTTATCTTCGTGTGGATTATCCCATTTTAGAACCAGATCACCAATTTGAAAACCCTTAACCCCAATAGATTTCTTATCAAACCATCGTTTTATGATATGTTGATGCACATCAAATTTATTTTTTTCTTTCCCTCTTTCCTCTTCTAGCTTGACCAAGGTGTCTTCTCTTCTCTGAATGGCTGGGTAGTTTTTCCCATGTGATCGTTGGGAGAATTGAAGGGAAGGCATGAAAACATTAAGGGGAAGGATGGATTCTTTCCCATAAACAAGGAAATAAGTGTATGTCCCTATGGAATCTTTTGGTGTTACCTTATCTTCCCACAAAGCATTTGACAGAGTGTTGTGCCAATTCATTTGTTGATTGACTACAATTCTCTTTAGGATACAAATCAAGTTTTTGTTGGTAGATTCAACCACTCCATTTCCTTGAGGGTAGTAGTTAGGTGCGTATCTCAAGATAATTCCTTTATCTAAAGAAAACTCAGTTAATTTTAAAGAATAAAACTATGTGGCATTATCAAAAAAAATATTAGTGGGAACTCCAAACTTGGTGATGATGTGTTGTTCTAGGAAATTGATCACTAGCTCTTCATTTACCTTTGTCAATGACACTACTTCCTTCCATCATGTAAAACAATCATTGGCAGTCATGATGTACTTATGCTGCTTCAATGAATGAGGATTGATATCCTTGATGATATCCATCCCCCATTGTTGAAATGGTTCTTAAAAAATTATAGGTTGCAAAGGGACTGCATCCTTTTTCTCTCGTCAAACACATTTCTGGCATAATTTACAACTCCTGGCATAAGCATGCGAGTCTTTGAAGACTGTAGGCCAATAGTATCTTACTCTCAGAATTTTGTGAGCTATAGTATATCCTACAAAATTTCCTCACTAGACTGTCATGTAATTATTTGAGAACTCTGTCTGCATCTTGTTTCTCCAGGCATCGAAGGAGAACATTGTCATAATTCATTTTGAAAAGAATTCCATTAACGAGTTGATAGTGTTATGATTTGAGCCTTATGGATATTTTCTATTTAGGATTCAGATGATTAGGAGTAGTTCCATGTTGTATATACTTCTTGATATCATTGTGCCAAGAGTTATTAAGTGTTGGGACATAAGGTGATTGTTGCATGCAAAATGATAGTTCTTCTTCCTATCCATCTTCCCATTGGTCCTTGGAGTCTAAGACCTCAGTTGCTAGCTTACACAAGCCATGAACTTTCACAATGTTAGTAGGTTTAAATTCAAGGTCATATTCTTGCACACTGTCATCCAATTTCCTCGATTTCTCCTCAACTCTTTTTGAACAAAAAAAATCTTACAACAGGTTGAGGTACGATCACTTTGGTGTGATTATTTAGAATGTAAGGCATGGATCGCTTGATTGCTTTGTGGACAAAAAATTCTTGTTTGTATTTTGTGGGCTAATTCAATTCAATCTCTTGTAGACTAGTGATCATAAAAAAATGACGCGTACATTCCCTTACTTATCCTTTTGAGTGAGCACTGCTTCAAGGGAATGGTTTGAAGCAAAATTATACAACAATAAGTCTTTGGAGAATTCTAGACTTTGCAATGCGAGAGCTACTACTATGGAAGCCTTGACTTTATCAAATGATTATTTTTCGACATATGTCCATTTGAACTCCACATCCTTCTTAATCATTTATTGGAGAGGCTTGACTATTTCTACAAAGTTTGACACAAATATTCTTACAAAATTTATCTTCCCAAAGAATGATTGGATGGATTTTCTGCTGTTGGGAAAAGGAATATGCATAATTTATTTTTTCCATTATGAATCAATAGAAACCCCATCTTTTGAGATGACACACCTCAATAGTTTTCCTTCTGAAACCAAAAAGATGTTTTTATTTGGATTCAAAGATATGTCGTATTTTCTGCATCTTTCAAAAATCTGTTTCAAGGGATGTGAGTGGTCAAACATCTTCGTAGAATACACTGTCACATCATCAAGATAGACCACTATGATTTGATCGATCATAACTTTAAAATCAATTTCCATGGCACATTGGAATACTTCTCCTGTGTCAATTAAACCAAATGACATTCTGCAATAAGAGAAAGTTCCCCACTTTGTCCGGAAAGTGGTCTTTTATTGGTTTGGTTTTGCTACAAGAACCTGGTTGTAACATGAGAATTTTTCTTGTAGAAAAAACATTTTTGAACCTGAGACAAGTTGCAATATTTGTTCCATAGGAGGAACATGGTAGTTTCCTTTGTTAGATGCCTGATTTAAGTTTCAAAAGTCTACACAAAGTCTAATCTCCCCAAACTTCTTCCTAACAGGAATGAGATTGGACACCCATGTTGAATGGCGAACCTTTAAAATAATTCAATCATCTAGTAGCTTCTTAATCTCCTTTTGAATAAGAGGTTCCAATGTAGAATGAACTTTCCTTAGTTTCTGCTGAAAATGATTGATGCCATCTTTGATGGGAATGATGTGTTGGATGATTCAGGTGTCATAGGCTTTCATATCTTCATAGATCCATGCAAAGAAGTTTTTATACTTATTGAAGAACTAAGTTATAGTACACCTTTCAATTTCTGAACAAGTTCCCAACTTAAACTTGGGATACTCAGGGGTTCCTAGATTTACCAAAAAGTGCATCATGGTGGAGATGTTCATCTTGGAATTGGTTGCTGTTTTAAATCTGGATTGTAAATATAACATCGTTTCCAAAGTCGACGCATTCCTCGAGACATAGTTACTTATGACACCATTTTATTTATTATGAAATTTCTGTAATTCTCGTTGATGTTCTTCATCATCGATAACAACATCTTTGAAAATGCCAACATTGGTGAGAAAGTCTATTATCTGTGAATCATCATTGAACACTCTCCAATTTGTGATATTTTTCAATACATAGGGCCTAAAAATCACCTCGATAGTAAATACGTTGTTTAATGGGGTGAACCTAGATGCTACATTAGCTAATGTATCAACACCAAATTTATGAGAATGAGGAATGGAAGTAATATTAAATGCATCAAAAGAATTGATTAGTTTCCATACCTCTCGTTGGAAACCTTTAAGATGGGGGTCAGATAATGTATACAATTCTTTACTTATCTAACAATAATTTTAGAATCATCAAAAAATTTCAAACATCTTACCTTGAGATCAATGACTTTCTTCAAACCTTGAATCAAAGATTCATATTCGACCATGTTGTTGGTGCATTGAAATTCTAATTGACATGAGATCAAGGTCTTGCATCAACCTGGGTAAATTAGGATACATTCTTCCCTGGTTCCCTCTTACAACCTTAGCCATAAAAAAACAAAGTCCAGATGTTAGTTTCTAAAGCTAAGTTAGTTGAACTAGTGCTAACTGTTTCTACTATAGTATACTCATATTCATCAATCCGTGTGCAATGAAGGATTTCAGACTGTTTGTCTGGTAGGAATGATGATCGTTGAGTTGTATAAGAACCATGGTCACTCTAAAAAAAACAATTACCCAACACTAAATGCGAAGAATTGATACGTTCATTCTTACCTTCTAATTTTGTAAGGATATGGTTCATGTGGGATTCACTATCCACCTTTATTTGTTTTGTACTTCCCTTGTATGGTATGCACAAGTGAGACCGATTTGTGAATAAATAACCCTAAAATTTCTAAGACCAATCCCTGGTCAATAATAGACCATAAGCTTCCAGAATATCTACAACTATAATGTCAATTACCTGGTGAACTCTAGGATCTGAAGCTAATATAATAATTAAATCCTTTAGTTATCCCATGGCTTTGACATCTGATATGTCCAACTGAATGATCCTCATAGTTCTCTTTGTTGGCACATCCTTTATCTTTTGGTAAATAGAGTATGCCATGACATTGAAAGAAGCATCCGATTCCACCAAATAGTTGTGTACATTCAAATTGAAAATTTCAAATGTAAGAAGAAAATGTGGGTTTTGAGATTTAGAATGTGTCCCTATGCTTGATGCATTAACCATGGATTTTACTACATTTTTTTCCTTTTTTTAGGTTCAACAGTTTTGGGATTGCTTTCTACAACATCTACTATTTTCTATTGAGAGATTAGGGACTTGAAGGTGTTAACAATCAAATATCTCTATTGCAAAAGGGTGAAAATGCCATACAACAACCCCCCCCCTAGTTTTCTTCATGTCCTCTATGAAATTGCGAAAGTTCTTGGGAAAACTTTGGTTTGGGAATATGTGCTATGTTTTTGTGCAGTAATAGGAGGAGTGATATTTCTAGGAGAAGAAGTAGATTTAGCAGGAACGGTGGTATTTGACACATGCCATTTACTCAGATTGTAATATTTTGCGATAGTCTTAGTGGCCTAAGTGTCCCTTAACGATATTTCCTCAACTACCTCATAATCAGAGTCTAAAGATGAGTCCCATAAGAACATAGCAGATTCCTTAGTGTTATTCGCTTCTTTGGTTGATTCCTCAGTTGCTGTTTCTTGAGGTTGGTCATCAATAGTGGATTATTGTTCCAAAATTTGATTGATGACCAAATTCATGGAATTTATCCACTGAGGAAAATTTTTCTCACAGTGGTTGTTTTGATGGTAGGAACAAAAATTTTCCATGCCAAACTCATCAAGGTTGAGGTTGAGATTCAAGGCCTCAGGTGGTTTAGGTTGGTTGTTTGGCTTCTTATGGAAGGGTCAGAAGAGTTTGTGGTGAGATGACCCTTCACCAACATTTTTCTTTAGGTATACCACCTCATTAGTTAATTTTTGACCAATTTGAGCACATTGCTTAAGTTAGTCAGTTATTTCTCAGGTGGTTTAGTTAGCAATAGGGGTTTCTTACCGAATGGTTTTATATCTTATGTTCCTATATTGCTACCTAGATAAATAATTTCATTTTCCATATCCTTTGCTGCCTCAAAATTTCCTACTAGAGTTGTTTTTCCGGCTCTTTTAACAAACATGGCTACAGAGGGATGAAAGGAAGAAGTATAGTACTCTACAATCAATGTTTCAATAGGTACAACATCAACATGGAATTTGTTGAGGACAATTGTGAAACATTGGTTGAAATATTTTATCTTCTCTTTCTTTTCCATTTTGATGGAAATTAATTTTCTAACAAGGGTTGCATGGGTTTTTTATTCTTCAAATTTGTTAAGGAAGGATTTTTCAAATGAATCCATCTTTTTATGGACTTGGCAAATATTATAATACAACATGGATGTCTTATTTTCAAAGATATAGGGAAACAACATGTAGACTACGTCTTCATGTTCAACATTCATAAGTTGGACTGCGAGGTAGAAATTCTTTATATGGTCTTCTGGAGAACATGACTTGTCAAGGTCAAATTTGGGAAAAATCCTTTCTGGACATCTCGGAAAGTCATGAAAGAGTCCTGACAAGTTTAAATATCCTTGTAACATCCATGTAGGAACATGAGTTTGGTTACTAGACATATTGGTATTCCTTCTGGTGTCCTCTTCAAATTCAAAATCATATTCATATCTAGAGGTCAAAGGAGTGGAGACTAGAGGAGTAAGAGGTATCTGCTGTAAGTGTTGTGGTATTTCCTACAAGGAAAACTCAACTAAGTCCTCGATGGATTCAACAATAATGTTGGACTGATTGACAAGTCAATGGGTGGTTTGTTTCCTAGGAAATGAAAATGCTATAGAAAACAACTAATTTTCTTTGCAAGGGAACAAGTTATCCATCGAGTTTTATTGACCTTAATGTCTGGAACAATATACAAGGTCTTAGGTGTGTATTCAGGGCTTCTGAAAACTAGACTATCAAGAGTAGGAGAAGTGTCTTGGTGAGGAATATCTAACTTGGTATTTCCATCTACAATAGGAAAGATATGAGACTTTGTTTCACAATGGGTATTATCAGAATTTTTGCCACACAAAGATCGAATATTTTTGCTATCCATACAACTTCGACCCTCCTTCTAGCGCCAAAATATATTGACGTGGGTAAAATTCCTTCAACATATAGGGGTACTCCTCGATATGAAGTCACAATTAGACTTCACATAGTTTGCGATAGGAGTCCCATTCGGATTCGATACTGACAACTATTACTGGTACGAGGGGTGTGTGTGTGGTTGGTGGAATGCAAGAATGCAATATATGCAAGTATGAGCTATACTAAATGCACGAAATAAAATCTAATCTAACCTATCTTAGCTAGGAGCAACACAATCTAATAAATGAATAGATATAAATGTACCCAATCCGTACATATAACTCCTACCCATATAACTGTTATTGGGACACAAATTGTTAACATATACATAAACAAATACATGCAAAGAGAAAGTCTATTGCAATAAATCATTCATGCCCATGTATTCATCATCTTAGAACATTAATACTTGAGAAGAATACATACTATAAAAAAACACACATTCATGTAGAAGTCTATAAATGAATAGTGTATCCTTACAACATAACTCAAAATGCACTAGAAATAGTTCACAATCAATAATCATCAGAAAAAAATGTTTCCTCTCTCTTAAAAATGACCATGAGGGCCTCTTACTATTGAGCTTTCAGAAAAGTAGTTCTTCAAAATTACAGAATGGAAGAGCCCCTTCTAAGTGGGTACTCTTTGGTTTATATAATTAAGTTTGGCAACCGTTTCTTGGGGATTCTTGAATTCCCAAGTGACATTTACAAAGTCTTGCTCTTCCCTATTCCATTTATTTCTACTTTATAAGATAAATAAAACAATAGAATTTACAAATTTGAATTTATCTTCCCCTTTATCCTTATCTTTAATATATGAAACCCATATGTCATGATAATCTAAAATTGATATTATCCTACGGAACAATAGAGACTCTAATGTAACTTCATGCATTGTTGAGTTCTTGGACATGATTTTCATATCCATTTTTAGGTTAGCCAAGAAATATTGGATGAGACTTTGAGATTTCATTGGATTTATTAGATCTTCATCCATCATGGGTTACTCTTAGTGGGATCTCATCATCTAGTTCTATGGAATCTAGAGCCTCCTCTAAATTTGTTTGTAATTTCTCATCTGGCTTGGGCTACCCAAGCTCGCCAATCTAAGGCAGATGAAAGTTGATGTAGAGAATAGTGGTTTCCCTGTGGAGCTTGGCACATATACCCATGGAATTTTTAAAATCCCTTTCCATATTTTCTCCTATCTGGTAGAATTTAACAAGGGAAACATAATTTATTTCACTTTCCTAATTAGTCATTCTTGGTAGGAGTTCAGGGGCATCAAGATTGTCTTCTACCCATTTCTTCACCTTATCAAGAACTGCTCTTATCCCAACAAACTCCATGTTTTTGGTCTTGGTATTGTTTAGTTGTGATAGGATTTGGGAGGTTTTCTTTTGGATCTCTTGCACTCCAACACACATTTCCTCGATGAAGTTATGGAGTTCTTTCCTTACCCATTAGGCGCTTATTATGAACTCCTGGACGCTAGTTATTTCACCCTTGTATAATTGCACCTCTTCTTCTAGGGTCCTTATTATTTATTTATATTATTCAATTTATTTCACCTTATTCTTCAAATTATTTTCATATTCTTGAGTAAATTCCACACCGACTGAAGCAATAGCCAAGGGGTCATCTGTGTTATTTTCGACCATGAATTCTTTTGTTGTGACTGATAATGGGGCCGCTCCAGAAACAAACTATATTCTAATGTTCTGATGGACAATGTTTCTTGAATCTTTGTCGAATATAAAAGAGTTTATATTTTCTACCTTACGAGATTTGGGTGGTGTGAATGACCCTATCCCCAATTCTCCCAATGGAAAGTTCCCTCTAGTTAGGGGTGCATAGATGTTCCCAACATGTCAGTATCTTTTGGATCCGAGCCTTGTGCTTCTTATTGAGCCTTCCTATTTTCTTCTTCTTTTCTTCCTCTTCTCTTTTCCTCTGTTCTTCTTGTTCCTTGAGAACTTTTTCTTTTTCTTTTTGTTCTTCTTCTTCTTTCCGTTTTCATTCTACTTATTCTAATGAAACTTCTAATTCTTTCTTCTTCTTCTCTAGTTCCACTGCTACTATTTCTTATTTTCTTTTCTTTTCCTCCTCTTCTCTCCTCTTTTGCTCATCTTCTACTTTGCTCCTTCTTCCTTCCTTTTCTGCTCATCCTTCACCTTATTTTCTACTTCGAATTTCTTTTTATTTTCTTTCTCTACATCCCTTGATTTATTCTCATCTTTTATTGTGAATCTGTGTTGGGAGATGCCTCATCTCCTAAAAATCACTTTTTCATAAGTATTTTCCCTTCAATGAATTTCTTCTTCCTCACAAGCTTCATACTTGTAAGTTCACTTGTATTTGCAGTTATGGCAGTGTGTACTGATGACTCTTAGGGGTCTTGATCTCATAATATTTACTTGGAAAATTGGAAAGTGGTTAAGGTGTCAACTTCTTCTTGATCCTCCTTAACATCCTTGAAGAAATAGGCACCAAACCAGAGTGGCAGAGGTGGCCAGATAATCATTTATCTCTCTTTAAGGTTGCACCTACCCCATATACCAGAGTTTGGTAAGCTATTTCTTGCAAGACCAGTTTGTCAGAAATGAATTTGGGAAGTAGTTGACGGTATTTAGTGGCCTCATATACCTTGATGTATGTGCCATATTCCAATAGGTACCAATATCCTACCCTTTTTACTATGGTCTGAGCTTTGTCATACATATAAAGTGCAGGAGCGCAAAATAATATTTGGATCATATGGATCAAGAACTTGTCACAAATATGCTAGTAATTGGAGCGATACTTGTGTTCCCAAAGGATTTTAAAATATACATGGATGGGAAGCTCACTTGGCTTCCAAGCCCAACCCATATCTAGGTATGTGTGGATCACACACATCATGTCCAACAGATAAGAAGCCATGTGAAAAATGGGGTACTTCCCTGGAGCCATATGTTTTGTAGCTGATATGTCAGGTGCCAATGTTGAGGATAAAATATCGAACCAATTAGATAATGATCCATAAGTGGGGATGTAGTGAATTAGAGGCACCCATGACACCCTAAATTTCCGAGTGCCAGTAACTCTATACAATCTGCACAACATTGCCACCACATACTGGTAGGGAGGTCTAAGTAAGTTAGTTAGGTAGTCATTTGATTCCCTCATCTTGAACTTCTTACCTGGCGTCCACCAATTATTCATAAGATCCCTGGGTTTATAAGGGAATTATTTCATACTTTTTTCATCTAGTGACATATCTTCCTTTGTCAATTGATAGCATGAGGTGAGCACTGATGTCTGGAAGAAAGAAACAATATTTCCTTGTGCATTAATTATCTGCCTATTGTGTATGTGTGCATGCATGATAGTCCAGTATATGGCGTTAACACAGGGTAATAGTGCTGAATGAGTTGCTATTATTTCTAACATGGAGTGTCTAATGGCTTGGTATACTATGAGATCTGTATCATTCTTTGGAAGCTAGGGGAAGGTTTGGTTGGTTAAAATTTGGTATATCTCTCACCACTAGAATGATGTGTCCTTGTTGATGATACATTGTGTGTCAGTGTACACATTTCCTAGGGTATCAATATCTCCTTATTCCTCTTCTTTTCCAAATGAGACTTCAATGATGGGGTCCATGTCAACTTTCCTTCGATATGTGGACATGATTGGACCCGTGGAAAACATATTTTTTCACAATAGAAAAAAAAAATCGATTAGCATGTATAAACCAAGTAAGTAAAATGAAAATGCATGGTAAATTTGTAAACATGGTATGTGTTTATATATCCTTGGAACGATGGCCATGATTGTCTTAAAAAATCTCAGGTAGAATATTTCAAGGTGTTATCCTAGAAAATAATTTTGTTACTATCCTGAAACCGAGCAAGGGGGATGAGACTTGTGTGATTTTCCCGTATGGTGATGTAATTTCCATACGTTCTAGAGAGCGTGATCATAAGTTGGCACAAGGTATTAACCATTTTAGGGTGGTTGACTCTAAGGAATGGATGACAAAGGAGGGGCTATCAAATTCTACCTTGCATATTGGCTCGAAAAAAAGAAAAATAATAGTGTAATCCTCCTGTGTGTTTGATTTTTAAAAGGAGAAATAGGTGCAAGGAGGTGGTCAGTGAAAGGAAGGTGAGGAGAGACATATAAATAAGGAAGATATCTATCCCATGTGTTAGAACATAAAATTTTATTGTCAAAATTCTTTGACCTTTTCATAAAAAATTACCAGAAACCCTCCATTTTTCCTATCGAGAAAGTATTTATTTGATGATTTTGTCAAAGCCTCTGAATTCTTGCATAAATATTTGTCAAAGTCTCCTAGAACTTCAAATATTTTAAAAAATGCCAAATTTTCCCTTTCTATATGGAATCAAGCCAAATTTATTTTTTATAAATAAATTAATATAAAATTATATTATTTTAAAATTATTTAAAATAGTTTTAAAACAATATTTTGTATTAATTTAAAAGTTTGGTTATGTTACAAAACATTGGGTTTTATTATCCAAACCCTAGGTCACAATCAAATCTCCAAGTCAGATTATAACCCAAACCACAGGTCATGACCGAGATCATATTACAAGTGCCATAACCTTGACTAAACACCATGGTCAACCGAGTCCAAATGCCAAGTAATAGCCAAAGGAGAGATAATCTTAGTATGTGCACTAAATGTTGACTAGATTGACATATGATCATCATTATAAAAAACACCAAAACCATTTTGTCTCATGCATATGGGATATATTCCATAGAGGCAACAATTTTAAATGACTAGCAGATCCAACCATCCATAGCTATGGAGATCCAAAGGCTCGCATCAACTACTAGGAAGATTCGATGGTTCACACGTTTTGAATATGGACGAGGTTTAATGGAAAGGATACCATGCGCGGTGAAGTCACAAGGAATACCACCTGTGCAACATGTCAAAATATCAAGTCACCGCGCAACCTATCAAACCGCTTTGAAAACTACTTTTTCAACTCACGCGGTAATTAATATTTGGTCCGTTTTTGTAAAAGTTATTTAGGGATTATAACTCATTGAGCCCAATCTCCAAGTATAAAACCGAGAGCCAACCCACCAAGTCTCAAACACCACTACTAAATACCACATATAACACCCACATAAAGCATCAAGGAGGAATCCCACAAGGAAGCAATATGTATTGCACAATGCGTGGACGAGAAACATTGAAAACAATATATATAAAGTTCTCCAAACTTTATTTCCCATTGTATGTGGGATTAAGATCGAGCATTCAAATGTCAAAGCACCTGTTGATGAAGTTACTAGTGCATATAGTTTTACAGAACACAAAAATGTCAACACCTAATGGAAATATCAACCATCCAGGTGGACAATGGTTAAGTTTTGTGCATAAATAAAACAAGTGTTGGCATGTTTTACAGGCAATGTATGCTTGTCATTGATGGCAAGTACAACAACGATGATGTATTGAGTACAGGAAGGATGTGCCAGACGGGCACCAGAAGTCTTTTGGGAAGACGCTGCAGAGAAATCTCGACAAGATCAGAGTATGCAGCGATGGATCTCATTGAAGATTTCCCAATGAATGTCAGATCTGAGCCTGAGGTCCGACCGGTGTTGGATCCAGGCGAACTTACACGCTCTTTAACGAGCAAGGTGAAATGCGAAACCCCAAAAAATCACCTCAACAAAGACTCCATTTAGGAGTTTCGATTACCGGGAGATGGAGAAGTCAAGAGTCGAGACTCTCCAACATAGGAGTCTCGAAGTCGCAAAATGCGAAACCAACGAGAAATAGGCGCATCGCTCGAAGTTTCAGCTACCGGAGTTTCGGATACCGGGAGGTAGGGATGTCACGAACTCTCGTCATCAGGAGTCCCGAAGTGCCGAAATGTGAAATCCTAAAACCCGAAAAAAGGAACATCACTCAGAGTGTTGGATACCGAGATTTCGATTACCAGGAGATGGAGATGTTAGAGACTCACATCATCAGGAGTCCTGAAGTTCCGAAATGCCAAAACCCGAAACAGGCACATCGCTTGGAGTATTGGATACCGGGAGATGGAAATGACAAAGACTCTCATCATAAGGAGTCTCGAAGTCGCAAAACCTGAAGTCGAGAAATGATAAAGACTCCATACCGGAGTTTCGGATACCGGGAGTAGGAGGAGTCAAGAGTAAAGACTCTTGATCAGAGGAGTCTCGAAATCGCAAAACCCGAAGTCGCGAAATGTCACAGACAAGCTCCGTTTCGGAGTTTCAGGCACTGCGACATGGAGAGTCAAGAAACTTTACTACAGGAATACCGAAATGCCGATTCACCGAAATGAGAAAAGCAGGAGTACCAGACCATTGATATGACTCCATTTTGGAGTTCCGGATACCGGGAGTTGAAGTGTCGAAACACTTCACCACAGGAGTACCGAAATGCCAAAGTGTCGAAATGCGAAATTGCGAAATTCAATTTTTGAGTAAGGCTATGGTCACAACCATTGGTCACATCAGCGAGAGATAGAGGAAAGAGCTAGAGCAAGTAAGCTCCATTTCGGGGATCATGACATGGAGTGTTGAGACACTTGATCAAACGAATCTCGAAATGTCGAAGAACGAAATGCTGAAATGAATGCAAGACTAATGAAAGTCATCCAACGGTGCAGATTAAACTGAATCAAATCAGAGGGCTACTGTTGCACGTCACAGTGTAATTGCCAGAAACCACTGATGGTTTCTGCCAGAGGACTAAAAGACACTTTGGGGTGATTGACAGAGGAGGTGAAGAATCTCAAGGGATCTGCAAGTAGAACACTGGCTGTTCGTGGAGGCGATTGACAACTGGATGAGCATTGGAGCCTGTAACTGCAACATAGTAGTTGAGCTCGACTGTAACAGAAGATGAAGAATCTCAATTGCTGGTAATGCGATGTAACTTGATTATGACACCCAGTGATGATGGACACATGGGATGAACAAACAAAGAAGCTGAAGAGTTGCCATGATGAACAAGTAGAGCACTCGACATGCAGAGCATGCATAACCATTAGATATAGGGCATGCACAAGATGCACAGAGAGTATAAGAATGTTGAAAAAAGAAGAGACCGGGGTGGTTGCGATGGTGAGTGATGCATGTGTGAAGAAGGAGGTGGAGGGCAATAGCTGAAATGGATAGAAGACAAAAGGTGCATGGAATGGGAATGGGGCAGAGAGCACAAGAGGCAGAAGAACAAAAAGTGCAATGGATGCATGTAGGAAGACAGTGAGGAAGACAAAGCAGCGAAATCTTGCAGAACAGTGATGAGACTGGTAAGCTGTTGTTGAACACTATATCACTGTAATGAGTTTCAGTAACTCATATTCATAAACCAGGGTGGTAGGGAGGTGCTAGGGAGGACTGGTGTCCTCAGAGGTTCAAGTGGGTGCTTGAACACAGGGAGTTGTAGCTTCCATCTAGTTGGTGCTTCCTTCTAGTTGGTGCTAGAGAAACCAGGGAGTTGGTGCTTCCTTCTAGTTGGTGCTAGAGAAAACAGAGAGTTGGTGCTCTCAGCAAGTAGTAGCTTGCAAAACAGAGGTTGCAGCCTCATTATGAGTTGGTGCTCATGTGTATGATAATGTAAAGAATGTAAATAATACTTATCATATAAAGAAGAAGAGGTTTTTACCCTTTATGGGTTTCCTCGGGAAACATCTGTCTCTGTGTATCTCATATATGTGACTGATGCTGAATGTGCCATTGCTTATTTCCATGCATTATTGTGATTATCATTGAGTGCCTAGTAAAGAGCTTAAAAGGAAGCATAATTGTTTAAGCAGGGTAACAACTGATTCACCCCCCCGCTCTCAGTTGCTCAACAATTGGTATCAGATCCGGCCCCTTTTATCTAAGGGCAGATCCTAGAGCTTAAACATGTCAATCCATGAAGAAAATTCAACCAATAAGGCCCCTTTATTCAATGGAACAAACTTTTCCTTCTAGAAAGTTAGAATGAGAACCTACATAATGGCTTTAGGTGCAGACGTCTGGGATGTGTTAGACACTGGTTATGTAAAGCCAGTTGTACTCGCTAATAAGGATGACAAGCTAGAATTTAGCTTCAACGCTAAGGCTATGAATGCTATCTTGAGTGGGCTTGCATAAGCAGAATTCGTAAAAGTTATGCACCTAGGAACTGCCAAAGAAATGTGGGACAAAATCATTAGCAGTTATGAAGGTAATGAAAAGGTAAAGGACGCCAAGCTTCAAACCTACATAATACAGTTTGAACAACTGAAGATGAAGGAATATGAAACTATTGGAAAATACTTTTTGAGAGTAGAAGAAATGGTAAATGCAATGAAAGCACTTGGTGAAAAAATTGAGGAACATTCTTTAGTTCATAAAATTTTGATATCTCTCCCAGATAGGTTCAACCCGAAGGTCTCTGCTATAGAAGAACTTAATGATCTAAAAACCTTGGAGTTTGATCAACTTCTAGGAACATTGACTGCATATGAAATGAGAATAGTTAAAGATAAACCCACCTCTAGAGAAGCATCATTTAAAGCAGACAAGAATGAGGATTCTGAGCCTGATGAAATTGAAGCAAAATTTGTGAAGAGACTGAAGAAGGGATCAGGCAAATACAAAGGTAAACTACCTTTCAAATGTTTCAACTGTGGTAGGATAGGTAATTTTTCAAATAAATGTCCCCACAAAGGAAAGGATCAGACATGTGATGATGAGGAGAAGTACAAACACATAAATTTCTTTAAAGAGAATAACTTTAAGAAGAAAAGTCTTTGCGTAAACAATGATGATGATTCTTCAGATGATGAAGACAATGACTCCTCTATTGAAGATAAACTAAATGACTTCATGCTTATGGCCAATGAGGATTATGATAATAACAACACAGGGAGTGATGTTAATGAAGAAGAAGTTGTGGTTGACATGGAAGGATAACTGATCAGTGCACTGGAAGATATTGACAGACTAAGAATAAAGAACAAAAAGCAAAGACAATTGCTGATACAGTTCGAGAAAGACAGTAAAAAACCGGATGAAGACCTTGTCCTACTAAAAGTAGAATTAGAAGAGGCAAAGAAAATTGAAGACATTCTGAAACGACAATTATCATAAAAGAAGGCAAGATGTGAAGCATTAGAACAAGAAGTAGTAAAAACTAGGAAAGAGATGGAGAAGTTTCAAGCCTTCTATAATCAAAATCTGTCAAGTATTAAAGCCTTAGAAGGATTAGCCACCATCCTGAATCAACAAAGGAATCCAAAGATGAAAACCGGTTTGGGTTATGAAGAGGGATCAAGTAGTGGCAAGCCAAGAAATGAAGAACCCATCAAGTTTGTCAAATGTACAACCAATAACAACAACGAACCTGCAAAAACAAAGGAAGACAATCAGCCATCCAGGATGAGTAAGGAAAAAAATGCCAGGACAAAATATGTAGAACAAAGAAATAATGCGCTCACTGTTGAAAGACGTCATTAGCATGGAAGAAATCGATTTGCTCAAAGAAAACCATTTCCTAGGTACAAAGAATTTTTCTATGATTATTGTTTCTACTGTTCTAATTTTGGTCACAAAGCTGTAAATTGTTCCTTCAGACTTAGACATGAGCAATTAAGATTTCGAAGGAATAAATACTTCCCACAACAAAGAATGATACAACCAAGTAACAATCCTTCACAGACTGCAAATTGCCAAATTAAGTCTAGGGACATGCAACTAAGGAGGCCAAGAAATAATCAACAGTCAATGAGTAGACAACACTGCAACAATAAGTTTGACCTATTGAATAATGAGATTGAATGCTACACCTGTCATAACTTTTGACATAAATCTATTGACTGTCGGTTAAGGAACTATGAACCAGATTCGAAATCCCCTGCTGAAAATGTCAAGTTTTGGAAGAAGAAGGAAAGTGACAAGTGTGGATTAGTATTGTCCGCTCAAAGAAAAACAAACCCTTGGTATATAGACAATGGATGCTCCAAACACATGACGTGAGACAAAAGAAAGTTTCTATCTCTAAGTGAAAGCAAATAAGGAAACATAACCTTTGGAAATGATGCTCTAGGGAAAATAAAGGGCAAAGGGATGGTGAGCTTAAGTAATGGAAAAGGAAAAGCCCAAGATGTTCTACTTGTAGATGGGCTGAAACATAATCTGCTCAGTGTAAGTCAAATGTGTGACAGAAGATGTGAAGTGGTGTTGACGTCCAAGGAATGCAAGACAAAATCTGTAACCTCAGGACAAGTGGTGGCCAAAGGCATAAGGACAAAAAATAATGTATATGTGCTGAAAGAAAATAGAGAAGAATGTCATCTAAGCAGACATGATGAAATCTATTTATGGCATAAGAGACTTGGACATCTAAACTTTGACCACTTAATCAAACTCAAAAAACTCGAGGCAGTAAAAGATCTTTCGAGAATATCAAAGCCCCAAGATTCAATGTGTAAACCCTGTCAAGTAGGGAAGCAAAATAGGAAACAATTTAAGTCCAAGAGCTTTACTTCAATAGAGAAACCACTCCAACTAGTTCATATGGATTTATGTGGACCATCAAGACATGAAGGCACAGGGAAAGAAAACTACTTCATGCTGATTATCGATGATTACTCCAGACTTACTTGGGTTGCCTTTCTCAAGGAAAAGACTGAAGAATTTGAGAAGTTTAAAATATTTAAGGCTTTAACTAAGACTCAAACAGGAAAGAGGTTAAAGGCAGTAAGATCAGACCGGGGAGGAGAGTTTATGTCAAGAGACTTCAAGGAATTCTACGATGAGCATGGGATCAAGAGAGAATACACAATCCCAAGAACTCCACAACAAAATGGAGTTGTTGAGAGGCAAAATAGAACAATGCAGGAAATGGCTAGGTCAATGATGAATGAGAAGAACATTGGCCAAACCTACTGGGTAGAAGCAATACACACAACAATCCATGTTCTTAACAAAGCTCACCTCAGACCACAAAGTGACAAGACACCTTATGAACTTTGGTTTGGGAGACCTGCTTCAATTAAACACTTCAAAGTCTTTGGGAGTAAATGCTACATAAAGAATAATGACGAGAACCTCAACAAATATGATGACATGGCTGATGAAGGTATCTTCTTAGGGTATGTTACAAATAGTAAAGGATATAGATGCTATAATAAGAGGCTGCATAAAATGGTTGACTATATTGATGTAAAACTTGATGAAGGAATCCCAGCAAGAGAGATGTACAGTAATGAGTCTTCTACAGAAGACACATCTAAAGCTGAAGATGAACAGGTCCAAGAATCAGAAAATGAAGACTCTGAATCAGATGAAGACTCAGACACTCAGTCAGACTCAAATCAATAGTCAACTTCAAATTCCTCCTCCAGAATCATTCAAAAGAATCAACCTGCAAGTTAGATAATTGGAGAAAAAGACAAAGGTGTACAAACCAGGAGAAAGCTAATAAAAAACACCGAACAATCTCATATAGCCTTCATATCCATGCTGGAACCCAAGAATTTTAATGAAGCCAACAAAGATGACCACTGGGTTAAAGCAATGAATGATGAACTTGATCAGATTGAGAAAAACAATACGTGGGAGATGGTTCATAGACTTGAAGATAAAAATGTCATTGGCTCCAAATGGATCTCTAAGAATAAGTTGAATGAGCAAGGACAAGTTGTCAGGAACAAAGCAAGGTTAGTCTGTAAAGGATATGCTCAGATAGAAGGACTGGATTTTGATGAAACATTTGCGTCCATAGCAAGATTAGAAGCTATCATAATGTTTCTTGCCTATGCTTGTCATAAAAGGTTTAAAGTCTATCAAATGGATGTCAAGTCAACTTTTCTAAATGGAGATTTAAGTGAAAAAGTCTATATGGAACAACCAGAGGGTTTCAAACTGTCTGATAACCCTGACTTAGTATGCAAGCTGAAGAAAGATTTATATGGGTTAAAACAACCCCCTCGAGCCTGGTATCACAGACTGGATACATATCTCAAAGATAAAGGGTTCAAGAGAGGAACAATTGACCACAATCTATATATTAAAACAGAGGATAATCATTTTCTCATCGTATTGGTCTATGTAGATGACATCATCTTCGGATGTAATAAGGATCCATTGGTACAATGGTTTTCTCCTGCCATGGAATCTGAGTTTGAAATGCCAATGATAGGAGAACTGTCATTTTTTCTTGGTCTGCAAATTACTCAAAGGTCTAAAGGGATGTTCATTTCTCAAGAAAAATATCTAAGAGAAATGTTGAAAAGATTTCAAATGGAAGACTCCAAACCTGTGGGTACACCTATGGTTACTGGATGAAAATTAAGCAAGAATGATGATTCACCCGATGTTGATCAAAGATCATATAGGTTAATGATAGGCAACCTGCTGTACATCACAACGTCTCGCCCAGATATAATGCATGCTATTGGAATGGTAGGAAGATTTCAGTCTGCACCTAAACAGAGTCATTTGCAAGCTGTCAAAAGGATATTCAGGTATTTGAAAGAAACAATGACTTATGGTCCGTGGTATCCCAGAAATCAGAATTTTCAGTTAACTGCTTATTCAGATGCAGATTGGACAAACTGTGTTGATGAGAGAAAAAACACTAGTGGAGGAACATTCTTCCTGGGTGACTCATTAGTAGCATGGCTTAGTAAAAAGCAAGGTTCCATTTCTTTATCAACCACAGAGGTAGAGTACATTGCTGCTGCTACCTGTTGCACTCAGATATTATGGATGATTCAGACACTTGCAGACTTGGAGGTGAAATACGCTGCACCATTCCCAATTCATTGTGATAACAATAGTGCCATAAGTGTGTCTAAGAATCCTATATTCCACTCCAAGACCAAGCATATTCCCATAAAATACCATTTTCTGAGAGAGCAAGTCACCAATCAGGTTGTTTAGGTTCAGTACATTCCAACCACAAAACAAATAACAAACATCTTTATTAAACCCCTAGATAAAACCCCTTTTGAATATCTTAGACAAAAGCTGGGTGTCATCCCGTTTCACACCTAAGAGAGTCCATCCTGTTAGGGGGAGTCTTATATTGATTGCATATTTGATACCTCCTAAAAATACTGCATCATCTCAAGGGGAGCATGTTTTCTTTGACATTGATGTCAAAGAGGGAGAAAAGAACAGGTCCAGGTGCCTTTGTTGCCATCAATGCCAAAGGGGGAGATTGTTGGCATGTTTTACAGGCAGTGTATGCTTGTCATTGATGGCAAGTACAACAACGATGATGGCTTGAGTACAGGAAGGATGTGCCAGGCGGGCACCAGAAGTCTTTTGGGAAGATGTTGCAGAGAAAGCTCGACAAGATCAGAGTATGCAGTGATGGATCTCATTGCATATTTCCCGATGAACGTTAGATCTGAGCCCGAGGTCCGACCGGCGTTGGATCTAGGAGAACTTACACACTCTTTAACGAGCAAGGTGAAATGCGAAACCCCAAAAAATCACCTCAACAAAGACTCCATTTCGGAGTTTCAGTTACCGGGAGATGGAGAAGTCAAGAGTCGAGACTCTCCAACACAGGAGTCTCGAAGTCGTGAAATGCGAAACCCCAAAATCGATAAATAGGTGCATCGCTTAAAGTTTCGGCTACCGGGAGATAGGGATGTCATAGACTCTCGTCATCAGAAGTCCTGAAGTGCCGAAATGCGAAATCCCGAAACCCGAAAAAAGGCACATCACTCGGAGTGTTGGATACCGGGATTTCGGTTACCGAGAGATGGAGATGTCAGAGACTCACATCATCAGGAGTCCCGAAGTGATGAAATGCGAAAAACCGAAACAGACGCATCGCTTGGAGTATTGGATACCGGAAGATGGAAATGACAAAGACTCTCATCATAAGGAGTCTCGAAGTCGTGAAACCCGAAGTCGAGAAATGATAAAGACTCCATACCAGAGTTTCGGATACTGGGAGTAGGAGGAGTCAAGAGTAAATACTCTTGATTAGAGGAGTCCTGAAATCATGAAACCCGAAGTCGCGAAATGTGACAGACAAGCTCCGTTTCGGAGTTTCGGGCACCGCGACATGGAGAGTCAAGAAACTTTACCACAGGAATACCGAAATGCCGATTCACCGAAATGAGAAACACTAGAGTACCGAACCATTGATCTGACTCCATTTTAGAGTTCTGGATACCGGGAGTTGAAGTGTTGAAACACTTCACCACAGGAGTACCGAAATGTCGAAGTGCCGAAACGCAAAATTGCGAAATGCAATTTTTGAATAAGGCTATGGTCACAACCATTGGTCACATCGGCGAGAGATAGAGGAAAGAGCTAGAGAAACCAAGCTCCATTTCGGGGATCGCGACATGGAGTGTCGAGACACTTTATCACACGAATCCTGAAATGATGAAGAGAGGAATGCCGAAATGAATGTAAGACTAATGAAAGTCATCCAACGATGCAGATGAAATTGAATCAAATCGGAGGGCTACTGTTGCACGTCACAGTGTAACTACCAAAAACCACTGATGGTTTCTACCATAGGACTCGAAGACACTTTGGGGTGATTAACAGAGGAGGTGAAGAATATCAAGGGATCTATAAGTAGAACAATGACTATTCGTGGAGGCGATTGACAAATGGATGAGCGTTGGAGCCTGTAATTGCAATAGAGTAGTTGAACTCGACTGTAACAGAAGATGAAGAATCTCAACTGCTGGTAATGCGATGTAACTTGATTATGACACCCAGTGATGATGGGCACATGGGATGAACAAAAAAAGAAGATGAAGAGTTGCCATGATGAATAGGTAGAGCACTCGACATGCAGAGCATGCAGAACCATTGGATACAGGGCATGCACAAGATGCACATAGAGTATAAGAATGTTGAAAAAAGAAGAGATCGAGGTGGTTGCGGTGGTGAGTGATGCATGTGTGAAGAAGGAGGTGGAGGGAAGCAACTAAAATGGACAGAAGACAAAAGGTGCATGGAATGGGAATGGGGCAGAGAGCACAAGAGGCAAAAGAATAGAAAGTGCAATGGATGCGTGTAGGAAGACAATGAGGAAGACAGAGCAACGAAATCTTGCAGAACAATGATGAGACTGGTAAGCTGTTGTTGAACACTATATCATTGTAATAAGTTTCAGTAACTCATATTAATAAACCAGGGTGGTAGGGAGGTGCTAGGGAGGACTGGTGTCCTCAGAGGTTCAAGTGGGTGCTTGAACATAGGGAGTTGTAGCTTCCATCTAGTTGGTGCTTCCTTCTAGTTGGTGCTAGAGAAACTAGAGAGTTGGTGCTTCCTTCTAGTTGGTGCTAGAGAAAACAAAGAGTTGGTGCTCTCGGCAAGTAGCAGCTTGCAAAACATAGGTTGCAGCCTCATTATGAGTTGGTGCTCATATGTTTGATAATGTAAAGAATGAAAATAATACTTATCATATAAAGAAGAAGAGGTTTTTACCCTTTATGGGTTTCCTCGAGAAACATCTGTCACTGTGTATCTCATATATGTGACTGATGCTGAATGTGCCATTGCTTATTTCCCTGCATTATTGTGATTATCATTAAGTGCCTAGTAAAGAGCTTAAAAATAAGCATAATTGTTGAAGTATGGTAACAACTAATTCATTCCCCCCCACCCCCGCCCCCCCTCTCAGTTGCTCAACAACAACTGGTAAACTAATAGAAACAAAGGCTTCTTAAATGGTAAAAGAACAAGTGGGAGAGTTTCATAAACAAAGCATCGGTTATAGGTGTCCAATGATCAAGATTAAGAAATGTGCCAGCTGGAACCCAATTGCTTGAATACTGCTATAGATTATTTGTAGCAAAAATAGGATCTAGGATTTATTGAGATCTTATCAAGATCCCGATTTCTTGTAATTGTCAATCTAAATTTGGTTTAGGAGGCCGTCGATCCTTCTTTTTGGATCTGCTTGTAATATATTATATATTGGATCATTTTTTGGG
>ML780793.1:609059-620464 GCA_009831015.1 Picea engelmannii
GGACCCTAGAGGGGGTTTATCATCCTGAGGGGATTTTTGATTAAGAATGTAAGATGAGTCTTTTTAATAAAAATATTTTCCAGAATTGAGGAGATTCTGAGATTTCATTTTTCTAATTATGTATTTTCTTGTAATTTATTTTTGATGTTTTCGTTGATTCTTCTTCTTCTCATAGATTCATTTGAGTTGTGACTATTTTAATTCAATACCACCCCTGCTACAACGAACTTTAGAGAATATATTTGAACACAATATTTCCTCTGTTTTGCTGTGAGAAAAACACAACCTGTGTTTGAATATTGTATGCTTATTTTCTGGAAATTAAAACATAATCGAAGTGAATCCCACGTCATTCTTCTTTTGAAGAGGAAGGACAAACTTATCATAATTGGATACATTGCTTACCTATTCAATTTTGTTTCTCCTATATCTACCATCCATTCACTAAGATTTTTAAAAGGATTTAGTAGATGAAGTCATGCCTCCTTAATTCCGACTATTAGATATTGAAAGGCTCATTGAAACACTGACAAAAAATGATTATAAATCAAATAATTTATCATCATTTGGTTGAAAATGTGCTAGGAATTTCCCTCTTTTGCATCGTAGAGAAATATCTAGTAACAACATTTTTTGGCACCGTTGTCGGGGACGAAGGAACGAAGCTATTTTTCCCTGGCTGTACGAAAAATTTCAGATCTATTTCTTGATGTTGAACAAGAAATAGATATCAAACATTGGCTGCATATTTTTCACCTGGAGACTCCATGATCTGAAGAATCCACTATGACCTCCACTAGTGATTCCATTGTGATTCCAATCAAATTTAAAGACTCCACTAGTAAGTGGACCTGTTGATAAAAATGAAGAATTATTTCAAAATGATTAGATATCAAATGGTAAGCTTCTTTCTAGAAATTTTTGATCTGCTATTTGGTGCTTTCTTACTATTCCTTTTATAATTGATTTTTTTTTTGTTATTTTTCAGAGGATCATAAGTTTAAAGCCTCATCTCTTTCCTTTGGAAAAGAAATAATAATTTCCTCTTGTATTCCTCAAGTAGAGAATTTTGATTCTTTGTTGTCCTCTGAAAGTAATGATAAGTATCTTGTATCATTTCCTTTTGAGAGCTTTTTTGATCAGAAAGTACATATTCCTACTCTTCTAGAGAATAGTCAATCTTGTACATAAGTTGGGAATGAGATTAATATGCCAATTCCTTTAGTATCTAATATACCTTGTGAGCTACCTACAAAGATTCATCCAAGGGATTCAAACATGTATAAACCTCTCAAACTACCATTAATTATTCATGATATACCTCCTAAAATTTTCAAATACGTTCCTTTATTCAATGGAGAAGATGATGTTATAGTAGAGAGGCACATGACATCCTTTGAAAATTTCACAGATTGTTTAGATATTCAATATGAAAATTTCCTTATGAGGTTATTCACTCTTTCATTAGTAGGAGAAGTAAAAAGATGGTTTAGAGATTTACCATCTGAATCTATTACTTATTGGATTGAATTTCATGATGTTTTCCTTCACAAATGGGTTGAGAGGAAATCTCATCATCAATATCTTTTTGAGTTTTATGCTACACAATGAAGGAATGATGAAACTGTGACAAAATTCAACAGAATATTTGAAAATGTTGATCACAATTTGCCTGTTGAAATTCATCCTTATGAAGCCGCTGCCAAGGTATATTATGTATTAGCACATCATCCTAATTTAACATTTTACCTTAGAGAAAGGAAATCCTCCACTTTGCAACATATGTTTATAGATGCTGAAGAAATTGAAAACAATTTATGGGCTTGCGAGATGTCGCCTGATCAAATTGAGGAGTATTTGAATGCAAAAGAGAAGAAAGAAGAAGATGAACACAAAAGGTTAGACATGCATATTTTAGATCAACATCAGGCAAATGATTGTGAAATTGATTTTTGCATTAATTTTTTGAGTGATTTTCATAGTGAAGAAAATGAATTTAGTAATTACAAATATGAACAAGAGAGCTGCTACAAATATATTCAAGAAAATTTTCAACATGATCAAAAACAAATTCCTCTATATTTATATTTAGAGAGCTTAAATATTCATCAACCTATATATGATAGATATGACTAAGAGACAAAGCTTAATATTGAAAAAAAGCAGAATTCCAAAACATAATCTTCAACAATTTTTGATGTTGAGCGAGTCTATGATGATTATGAGGATTTTGATGAGGAAAAAACAAAATTTAAAGAGATGAGTTATTTATTACCATATTCTGAAATTTTTAAAGAACCTATATATGATAGTGATGATCAACAAATTGGTTATGTTGATTTTGAATTTTATGAAAAAGAAGTTAACATAGTGTCTCCTGTCTCTTCTTCATTTGATGAACACATGGAAGAGTCTTATTTCATAAAAAAAGTGGATATTGTGTAGCAAAAATTCAATCTTTGGAACAAACGAAGGAAGTCTCTCAGAATTTTCAAGATCATGTTGAAATCTATTTGAAGGTTTTTATTAACTCAAATAAAATTAACTCACCATAGTTTCACTGTAAGTGTTTAGTTCAATCTTATGATGAGTGACAAATGGAAATATAAATTTATAATCCCGAACAAAAACCACATGGAAATGCACATGTGAAACAACATGACGTTATTAGTGGAACACAGATCCTGGAAAATAACTTTGACTTTTTGGACCAAGATGATAGTCTTATGGATGATCAAATGATCATTTTTTATTAATATGAAGATCCTATTGCAGTCTTCTTGGAATCATCAGGTAACGTGAGTCTCTCATCATTTTTTCACTGTACGTACACGTATATAAATTGTATGGTAAGTTTCCTACCCTTCCTCTGTTGCAATCTTTATTCATATTTTTCTTAGTGATTTGCAAAGAGAGAGTTTACTATTTAGTGAATGAAATGCTTTCTTGATTACATTGGAAATATGATATAACTTGATTAAGCATTTCATAATTTTAGAATAGGATCAAATTGTATATAAATAAGCTCAAATTTGATCTTTTCTTTTCAATTTGCATAGTCGTTTTTAGATTTACAAAAATAAGTGTTATTATTATTAGTTAGAATAGTTTCGGTTGAATACATGAAACTAAACTCTGTTGATAACTTACATTTATTCTAGTCTCTATAGAAATGATAGAATTTATTTTAGACAAAATTTCAAACATGCTATTTGCACAAGGTGAAAATCCTTTTGTTTCTTTATCCTTATTGAAATGGTATATTTGGGGTAATTCCTTAAAATCTGATTTGTTATATCAGATGATAACTTCTCAAGGGAAACTTGAAAGAATAAAAGATAAACTATTGTCATACTCATAGGAAAAGATATGGTTAATCTTGAGAAGATAGTAATCCCAGGGTTTACTTTTAACATGTAGACAATTCTACTCAATTATATATATTTAACAATCATCATCCCATAGTGTTCTTAAAACACCGATTTGCCCCATCCTACAAAAATAAATAAAATGTTAAGACAGATGGTGAAAGCAAATTTAAAATTGATTACCCCCATCTTGTCCAAAAGGGATGATGAAAGGAAATTCATCTAAATGATTTCCCTCATCTCAAATCAATTAAATAATATTAAATAGTAGGATGGTGAAAGGCAATTCATTATTGGGGGATGTGGATATCTTCAGTACTGGGGCTATGGATGCTTGGATGACAGTGAAGCAATATCTCTGATGACTGTTATGAACTGAAACTACATATATTTACCCAAACCCTGTTATTAGTCCTCTTCAGGATTTTCTGTACTTTGATCCAACTGAGTTTTATTTATAATAAATATAAAGAACTAATTGAACTTGTCTCAACTAAGATAGTTTGATAGGAGTTCAATTGCAAAAGTAATGGTATGGAATGCTAGCAATACTACTAGTTTATAAAGGAACACAGAAAATTCTCTACACAATGTCACATTATCATCATTAAAATGAGTATCCACACACTCAAAGGAGGATTAGTACACTAAATTAATCCACCCTTCATTCAATTCTTTAACATATTCCCTCAATAATTTTTAAATTAGAAGATAAGGAAATGTGAATTCCCATTCAACATCCGTTGGATTGTCCTCTCATTATCAAACACTTTCTTGTCAAGGTATCACATTATAATATGCAAACATAAAATCATTTAAGAGACTTGAGTATTTATGGGTCATTATCCATTCTGTAGTCTCACAAATTCTAACTCATCTCCCTTTCACTCTAGATAGAATATTGCATTCAAAATGACATTATTTTCGAATGACAAATGATTTCACATATCTTAATTGTCCATGCATGTCTAAAATGTATAAGATAAAGTGCTAAGGTAACCTTTTTTTAATTCATTCAAACCTCCTTTAACCAAACCAAGGCACGAGACACCAATCCAAAGACCGAGATGCATCTCCACACCAACATATGGCTTGTATGGTCGCATATGAACATGTGCAACCTATTAGGGAGTGGTAGGAATTGTCATATGACCTCTAGCCAATGCAAATTGAATTTATGCACTGTGGGAGGGATTCTCGAGGTTTGTTGTGTTGTATGTTGGCCCTTAATGAGATACATGTATCGAATTTAAGCTTCAAAACTCTACTGGAAGCTCATGGAATCCATGGAAATTCATAGTGGTCTTTTCCCCCACTTTCAATAGATGAATATCAAGAAGAACCAATTTAGAAACTCTCTACAAGATTGAAACATCCAAATAATAGTGTCCACCGATCTCGAATCTTAGAAATAAACTAATGCTAGAATACTACAAAGAAATGAATACTGATATCTATGAACAAAAAAATGCTTGAAAACAAAGATTTTATCTCGAGAAATTAATGTTATAATGACAATGAGGTGTACGAAATAATAAGGAAACAAAATAAACTCAAATGAAAATGAAATGAGGAAAGAAGGAAGGTGTTTACACGAATGCTCATTGTTTTTGCTTGTTTACTTGATAGCTCCATTGCCTCAAATATGTCTTCAAGTGGTTCCTGACTGCTAAGGTGAAGCAAAAAGGGCAACTGGTCAACTTCCTAGTAGGTTAGCAATATTATTTTAGTGTATTTTATGAACATAAATATAAGTGAAAGAAACAAAAATTGAATCTACATGTATAACAACCAACAAAGATAGTTTTCCATCTAGAAGGATAAACCGACCAAAATGGTCAATTTGTCTATTCAGGGAAGTGGTAACAAAGAATAGAAAATAGAAAATAGAAGGAAGATGGGAAGAAGAGGGATGATATAGCTCCAAACAACAAGGAAATGTGGGATTAAGGTCTATCCTAAAGGACCCCTAGGCCTCCTAGCTTCCAACTAAAGCTAGTATGATTGGATCCTTCATGAAATCTACACAAATATCCACATAATTATTAGTAAGTAAAAATAAGCAAGTCAAACCCAAGGAAATAGTAAGAAACACTTGGCTAACCAATCCCTCCCAGAGATAGCTAAGATAAATAACATCTACCACTATCCGTCAACCCACAACTAGTGAGTATTAAAATCCCAACAACCGATAGAGAACAAGTAAGCACAATCACTAAGAACCCTTGAGGAAAAACAACCACAACTTAAGTGATATATTCAACAAGTCCTAAAGGATTACAAAATCCTTCCTCTTATTTATAAGAGAAGAGGAGGCTAGGGTTAGGTCACAAGACACTTGTCACTTTTGAAAAAATGACAAGGGGACCAACCCAATTTTTTTTTGTATCTTTCAAAAGGTAAATAAAATCAAATCGAATTTCAAAAATATATTATAATATTTTATTCAAAAGTAAAACATTCAAGGAATTCAAATTTTGGAAAAAAATCTTTGAGGAAAATGACAAAATTTGTGCCGCATCATCACTTTGTCTTGGGGATTTGTGCTTCCCAATGTCATATTGGATTGTTGGCCATGGAATTTCAGCTACAAATTAGGTGGATTCATGGTGTCAAAATGCTATCAATGGTTGTCGGATTCACTAGGAGTGAAGGTCCATGGCTTGGGGAAATTTTTTGGCTTGCTTTGGGAGTGCAACTGGTTCTTTGAATTAGTTGCCAAAAGGAAGTAGATTATCGCTATTCGAGCACTTTTAAGACATGAAATTTCACCCCCCTTGCTACATATAATGTATCAATGCCATAATTCCCTTCACTTGGATCAAATTTGGTTCAATTGAGCAAGATTTGAACCCAAAATGGTATTGGCCAAGTATTGGTTTGGGGACGAATCAATAAATTGAAGGGGAAACTAAAATATGAATGTAATTAAGAAATTTGGGATATTATTAGTGATCTGCATCACTGTAGGTGAAATGGTTCCCCTCTTGATTGAAGAAACTTGGCTCCGAATACGCCCAATTTTTATTTTTTTCCTCTTTCAGGGATTGATTCCAATCTCTACCATAGTGTTGTTCAATACCATAATTTTCACTTAAAACATATTTTAATTCATAATTGGAACTACTATGTCACAAATTATACCTTTCCATGGTCATCTAGGTTCTGTCCAGGTGAAAATTTGACTCTATATGAGGAAGTTATGGGAATTTTGGCTCACACATTTTGTCAAACACTTTTCCTGTCACTACATACAACTCTTGATTTACTGAGAGCCTTGAAAATTGATATAATATATTAGATATTTTAAATTTGATAATGAAATCAAACCTAAAACTCAGGTAAACCAACAAACCCCATAGGGTGCTCTACGTTTTTCAAAAATGCCCAGGTCATTGAATTCGACTCTACAAATTATATTTTTGGACTGAAAATGGGGGTTACAATTCCATATGGTATGGATCCCCCCTAAAGTTGACTTGAATCAAAATAAAATCACCTAGGGACGTGATTCTTTAAAAAAGTAAGTCAACAACTTATATGGATTCTTTCAAACATTTTGACAAATACCTGGCATCCAAATTACCAATTAAACTAGGGAGTAACTCATATTTGATCTCGATGGCTGTATGAAGCATATTTGAAACCCTACACACTCAATTTATTCTCCAAATAATCAACATAAACAAATCCCATACTCAAATTTACAAGTAAAAACTCAAAACCCCTAGTCTCTTAACCATAAACAGTCAAGCATGATGAGCCATCAATTCATCCATGAAAATAGAGGAAACAAATGACCAACAATCAAACAAATTTAACCCAACACCCATCGATGTAAACTCAATCCATTTATGTGATCAAAACCTAGATTGATAAACCATTCAACACACAAATCTCTACTCTACACTCAAAACCCAACACTCTCCATCGTAAATCACAAAGAAAGATCCATGGAAATTTGATCTCATCCATAAACTAGCCTTCTAAATCATGAACCAAATGAAATCATTCAATCTATGACATAAATCAACCAATATATGCCTACAAAATTCATTGGTTGGGGGCTTGGAATGGTTTCCCTATGAAATCATCGACCTCCATGACCTCCATTGCTCCAAAAATGGAGAGGGGAAAATGAAATATTAATGAAGGGGAAAGGATAAAAGACTCCCATATCAAATTTGCATAGGAGGGCACGTGTGTAAATCTCTTGTCTTGTGTTGGTATGTGTGTGGGAGTTGAAAACCTTCTTGCCTCCCTTTCCCTTCGTAACTTGGTGTTTAGGGATGTTGGTTAGTGGAGGGTTCTTAATTCACATTCTTGGTGGGAGGTATGATGTTCAAACCTCCAAACCTCCAATTTTTTCTCAAATCTCCCAATTTACATTTATTTATTTCTTTAATTGAAATTTCTTTTAATTTTTTGTCCAAGGTGTGTTTGGCCAATTTGGCCATTTTCACCCCTTATTTCATGAGGTTAGAATGGGGTCATACAATGTTAGACTCACACAAATGAGGACTCATTGGAAATATTATTCTAAGCACTATTATCTACAACCATCATATTTTTCGAAAAGTGATCACAACTCCTTTTTATAATTAAATTAAGACCAAGCTTATGTGAGCCCCACCTAATGACTAATGAAAGGGGACAACATTGAAAATTTTGAAAAATGAGTCCTTAGCTAATGAAATATGAACTAAGCATCCTTTACATAGGGAATTTTGATATGGGAGGGTTTTACAACTCAAAAATATTTTTAAGATGGCCTCCCCTACGGGAAAATTTTATGGTTCTAAAACAAATCGAACAAGGTTGGATTGAACCTACTTGGGTGCCCAAAAGATACTAATGGATGTAACAATATTGATCACTATTATGAATATTCCCAATAGGTGATAGTAGGACATCGAACATTGTAAATATAAAATCCATTTATCCCTACTGACCCTTTGATTGATAATTGAGGCATTGACCAAAATGAAATAGAAACCTTGTAATTGAATTGAACTTAGAACAAGTGACTTCAAATTGATGCCTGATACTCTTTAAGGATTGATAATTCACTATGTGTTTGAATATACCTCTAAAAGTAAACTCCTGATACTTTTTAATGGGAAAGGGCCATAGTAAATATGACTCCTACTACCGTCTTTGACTAGAACTAGAGCTTGATATGATGCTAAGAGAAACCCTCTTACCATCTTGGGAAGATATGAAAATGAGAAACAACATATTGAGCCCAAATCATATTTTGGGGTCAACATTATTAGTTCTAGAGGGAAAATTCCTTCCAAGGAATGTCGACTAATGGGATCACCCACATGACATGCAAGAATTCTTGGTAAAAGTTACATGTTTTAAACTAACTAAGGTGGGTGGGTGGGGGGGGGATTCAACTATAGTATGAGGAACATTTTTCAAATTAGAGATAAACTAAATAATTAAAGTGGTGCAATAGAATCATAGAGAAGAATGCTTACTAAAATTTACAAAGGATAGAAGAAAAACAATAATGACCCGGGTTTTGTCGAGCAATGTGGCCCAAGTAATGAAGGTCCCTCACCTGAGTTATGAATTAACTGTGAGAATCAATGATTAAGTTGATCCTTGGATTATCCCAAATTTTCATGCATGTTGTTGGTCCTAAGGTCTGCACCTGACTACTAAAGGCAGAGCTAGGCCACATCCATAGTTAGAATGATTAGTTTTTTATAAGTTTGGTTTATTTTGATGGTCAAGTGATGGATGGGTTTCAAGGGCATGGATCTAGTTGGAAATTTCAACAATATTCACCACAATGTTTCCCTTATCCAGTGGCATGCATTCTAGTGTAGTAGATACAAGATATACAAGTAGAACATAAACAATGACAAGCATACAATTTGTCACTTGCAACTATAAATTTTAGATCTAACACATTGCATTAAACCTAAAACCATATTTGGAATACACTTCTCAACAACTTGTAAACACATTAGCTTAAAGAGAAAGAATATTTTCTTTTCATGACATTCAACATGCATCTAAACAAGAAGAAAAGAAAAACAAGATTGAAAAAAAGACAGTCTGTTCACCAGAACTTATATTCACTGAGTAGAAAAATTTGTAGATATTTACACTTCATAAGCCAAGTCTATATCCTAATAGCTTGATACCCAAAAAAAGTTGAACCCTTTTACATTCACATATTCATCTATTCATCCATCAATAGGATTCAAATACCTCTCTCAGATCTAAGTTCTAGAGTTAAATTCTGCATTACATTCATACCTGTAGATATCAACTTCACCATTCAATTCTGATTACAATTCATGAACACTTCTTTAAATTGAGTGAAGTAGAGTTTAAGCGCTAGTTTATAGGGATAATTACCATTTTCTGGCCTCATTACTTTGACCTAATCAAAACATTGTTTTTATAAAAAAGAAACCTTTATTAGAACTGGCACTAATATCTCTAACTAAACCAAAAATATTCTATTACTGTAACTAGAGTCAATGCTGATAACTAACATGAAGGAGTTGCATAACAAAAGTCTTCAAAATCTAGAATTGGTTAATGACCTTGCATGGATCCACATATATGCCAATAACTGGAGAAGAACCTTTAAAACTGGTAGAACAAGCTTGCACATGCTTCAAATTCTCTTGCTTGTTGACAACAATAAACATTAGATGATCTCCTTTAGGAATATGCAGGTCTTTTGGTGTTTGTTCTGCAACTTTTGATATTTTTTTGTTTTCTGTAGTTTTGAATGTTGCATCTCAAGAGCCTGATTTTGTTGTTGTAGCTCTTGAATATACTGCTTCATTCATCATTCTGATGTTTGAGGGATTGCACCTAACGATTACTGTCATTCATGTCCCTGTCACCTTCAATTTTAGGCTTGATCTCTACCTTTACTCTGCTCCCATTTATGAATTCATGCTCTTCCTCAACAACATACCTATTGATATCAATGGAGAGCTTAAATTTCCTTGGTCTCATCTCATACCTGGGCTTCTTATTGGTCTCGCCTACTAGAATTTCCTTCAAGGTGTGGATGGCCATTTCCTCCTTGTTGGTAAATTCAAAGGGGTCTTCATCAATGTATTGATCCTCAATCACAATAGGCTTCTTCTCCTTGAGGGATGGATCAAACAAGGGTTTGGAGTTTAGCCTCAACTGGTTGGTCAACCTGGTCTTCCGATTGGGTTTGCTTGGAATTTCTGGGACCTGTTTCCCCTGTTTCTTTTTTCCTTGTTTTTCCTTAGGAGGCTCTTCAATCTGTGTTTCAAATGACACAAATTCAACTGTAACTAACCTGATTCTTTCTCTATTGTTTGCTTGTTTCCAGTCTAGGAATTTTTTCTGCTTGCATGCTTGTGGGCATAGGTTCAACCTCAAGATGCTCAGGAGATGGTTGGACTATTGGAAAAACCTATTTTTTTCCCTTTCTGACATAATTTATGACATAAAATTTACCACTTTCTCTGTCTCTTTGTTTCACTATGGATGACCTCAATTTCTTTTGAGGTATGTTTTTTTTTGGAGTGATGGATCTTGCTTTGTCTGATCTGGTTCTTCTTTTTGTAGGTAATTCTTTTATTTGGCACGCTGGGTGGCTCGTGATGAACTTCCAGGATATGTGGAAACCCTAGCTACATGGGGAGCTTCAACCTCCTGCTTTGATGGTTTCTATTCAATTTCCTACTCTTCTAGTTGCTGAGTGTCTGGCACTTCATGCTGTAACGCTAGAGATTCTATAAATTCTATCCAAGACATGCCCAATTCACTGAGAGAAAAAGTAACCGATATTTTTATAAACCCATGATGGTAGAGGCTTCTATGAGCAGTTTTTGGATAGTTCTGGACTCGTTTGGACATCTTAGTTAAGATTTTGAGTAGGTAGAATGGGAGGTTAATCTCTTTGTCACCATGTTAAGGTCCTAACCCACACATAGGTAGATCAATGTATTCGGATGTAATAAAGGTCAATATTAATAAGACCTTTCAATAAAATAGAATAAGGCGGATGTAAGAAGACCTAAT
>ML780793.1:620564-644314 GCA_009831015.1 Picea engelmannii
TCTGATTCAAAGTGCTATTTCTGTTGCTATTTCATGAATCATTTCTGTGTATTGTGAAGATTATGCTGGATATTTTACTGTTATTCTGTTATTTCTAGCATTTCATTTCTGTTCTGCATATTTTATATATCTGGTATCTTGCACACCATTAAAAGACATGAGGAATATGATATGATAGAAATGGACAATATAAAACCTACCTTCTCCAGTGATGTACCTCTGTATTGTTGACAGGATGCCCCTCCATTCCTCTTTCAGCCACTGGATTGGGATGCCCTAGCTCCAATGTGGGCTGTGATGCTCTGCTACCAGAAATTGGTTTAACACCTCAACTGGTAATTTCCATTTCTTAAACCGGATCTCTCCACTGATAGGGAGAGCAAATTCTCCAACAATAAAATGTTATGTTATGTGAATGGTTATGTCCCCAATTTGTGTCCGGAATCCATCAAAGTTCTGTGCAAAGATCAGAGTAATTTTTGTATGGTATCCATTGAAGGAACATATGAAATCAAACCACTCTCCCCTGATAAAAATGCCCCTAATATCTGATATGGCCTCAAAAAATTCGAGCCCTGTTGGCTCCATCCTGTTTAACTTCCATCTCTCTCGTGGTGGTACCATCGTGCCCTTGTTGCCTCTGTTGACAATGGTGGTCGAGAATATGCATTGCTTAAGGTTCACTCAAAACTTGCAATGAAAACTGCACAGGGGAACGATGTGCATGATTTCAAGGGTAATGGGAACATGTGAGTGCGATTTGGGTGCCAAAGCACTTTTATTCAAACTTTGAAATATTTTTAAAACATAAAAACTCATAAAACAAAGTCTATCTATTGATTGCAAGAATGCTGACATTCTTGTAATTCACACCTTTTCACTTGTAGGCCTAAGTTATCCTTCTTGCGATCCATCAATGATATAAACCATGGTGATAGGAATTATCTAAACTCAAATCAATACTTGACTGAATCTTATAAAAAGAAAAACAACTAACATTAAGCAAAGAAGGGGAAGACATAAAATGAAATGACTTAACACATAGTGAAGAAGAAAAACTAAATAAGAGCTAGGTTGACAAATGGATAGAATGGTTTGATGAGTAGAAGGAAGAGGTGCAGGCCTATGATCTAACATCGACTCTAACTGGGAGTATCACTTCCTTGTAAGGTGCTAAGAACAACAAACCTGTGTACCTTAATTCTTTATTTCTGCCACCTTGCCACCAACCACTTAATTCCCTTTTACCAGCCTTGAAATCTACCTTATTTCAAATGAAAACCAAATTTGCAACTATACCCTAGTGCCTTTATTGGGCCATGGAGTCTTTTATTCACACTAAACTACTGAATCATACTGAAAATAAAAAAAACTATGTACAGAATGAACCACCTCTGGTTCATTAGGTAAAATAATGCTTTAGGAAGCACCCATTGATTGAGCTTCCAAAGATTCCAGTGTCATCCAGATTTTGCAATATAAAGGTATCGTTATTCAAAACCTTGGCTACATTGAAGGGGACAAACCAAAGGTTATCAAAATTACCATGTTTGGGATTGTCTTCCCTCTTGGAATCCCATCTCAGAACCAAGTCACCTGCTTGAAAAGTATCCTTTTTGGTTTTCCTATCAAAGGATGCCTTGAACTTTCTCTGATAAGCCTCAATTTTCTCATTTAATATTTCTCTTATTTGATGAACTTAAATAATCTGAAAAATCCTCCTCTGAATATCATTAGGCTCCTCCACTTCCTCCTGCAAAAATTTCAACATTGGTAGACTAAGATGGGTTGGAAAAAAACATCCACCCCACAGATTAGCTGAAATGGAGAGGTACCCAGTGACCTTTTGGAGTTGATCCTATCATCCAATAGGGCATACTTCAATTTGAAATCCCATGCTTTTTTATTTTTAGCCAATATTTTTTTGATAATCTTGATGAGGGATTTATTTGATGACTATGCCAACCCATTCCCTTGTGGGTAATATGGTGTAGAATGTGTCAGGATAATGTTGTAATTCCCACATAAATCAATCATGGCCTTGGAATTGAATGCCTGAGTATTGTCTGTTACTAGTTTCCCGAGGAATCCAAACCTAGCAATGATGTTTGTTTTTAGAAAGTTCATGATTACTTTGTCAGTGGAATTCCTAGTAGGAATAGCTTCAATCCACTTGGTAAAGTAATCAATGGTAGTAAGGATCCACTTGTGTTGTCCATTGGAGGGTGGTTTTATCTCACTGATGAAATATAGGTCCCATTGTTGAAATGGGCTATTTGCAGTAATGGGCTTCAGGGGTAGCGAGAGAAATTTCTTCTTTCCATAATTTTTTTGGCACTTTTCACATGTCCGACCATGGAAAATACACCAAAGAATATTGTGGGCCAATCGTATCCAACCCTTAAAAATTTGAGTGCTATGGATTTCCAATGATGGTGACCTCCACAAAATCCTTTATGCATATCAAATATAACCTGTTTTGACTCATCTTCATCCACACACTTCAACAAAATACCAACAAGGTCTTTCCAATATAAATTTTGATTTAAGATGCAATAGTTTACAACCTTTAATTTAAGAGACCTAGTTTTGGATTTTTACAACTGTGGTGGGCATTCTAGGTGCTGTAAAAAATAAATTGATGTCTCTATACTAGGGTGAAAGAGAATATTTATCCAATACCCGTAGTGTCTTCTTTTCAACTTGTATCAGTGGAGCATGTGAGTAATTGAAGAGATGGTGCAATTCAAGCGCTTTGCAATTCGAATCAGATAAAAGTTTTGCAAATCCCTATCCCTTGATTTGTTTAGTGGGATTTATGTGCAGATCATATTCCAAAATTTTGAATATCCATTTTCCTCTCTTCCCATCACTTTTTGACTAGACAAGGGTCTCCTTTATACTGCTAGTAGGGACATAAGCAATTATTTTAGACTGCAAGACATAAAACCTAAAGGATTTCAATGCCTTCACTAAGGAATAAGCCTACTTTTCCAGGATGTCATACTTCAATTCTGCATCCCTAATTATTTTTCTGAAAAAGGAAATGGGTTGTTCGTGTCCTTCTTCATTATTTTGGAACAATACAACAACAATAGTATCCTCAAAGGAAAAATAGAAAATTAGGAACTCTTTGGAGTAATATGGACTAACTAGAATAGGGGCCTCAATTAAAGGTTGCTATATCCTTTGAAAGGATGACCTTGTTTCCCATGTCCACTTAATGCCATCATCCTTTCTTAGCATGTTTGTAATAGGACTAATGATTTCAACAAAATTTGGTACAAAACGCCTCAAGAAATTTATTTTTCCTATAAAAGACTGTATGGCCTTCTTATTTATGGCGATGTCAATTTTTTGAATAACATATACTATATCTAGGTCTATCTTTATCCCTCCTACATATATAATGTGGCCTAGGAGCTTGCCTTCTAACATAGAAAAATGGTATTTTTTGGGATTCAATGAGATTCCATAGCTTCTACATTTTTGAAATATTTGCTTCAGGTCCTGCAAATGTTTATCATCATACTTTGAAAATATGGTGATGTAATCAAGTTATATCACCATGAGCGTTTCCTTTTCACCCACAAGCGCAATGTCCATGGCCCTTTGGAAGGTTCCCCCTGTGTTCATCAATCCAAAGAGCATTTTTTCATACATGAAGGTGCCCCATGTGGTAGTGAAGGTCATTTTTTCTTTGTCTTCTTCGAGCACTGCTATCTGATTGTACCCAAAATAACCGTCCAGCATGGAAATTCTATGGGCACCTACCACCCTTTGTAAAATGTGATCCATATTGGGAAATGGATAATTGTCTTTCAACAAACACCTGTTCAGGTTTTTGAAGTCCATACATAACTTTATTTTATCACTCTTTTTCCTGATAGGCACCAATTTTTCCACCCAATCTGAATAACTCAAAGGTACAATGATATTAGCATCAAGCACCCTTTTCAATTATTTTTCAATAATAGACATCAATTGAGGGTTAAATTTCCTATTTTTTTTCCTAAATGTCTTAGAGCCCACTTTCAGAGGAATGTTATGTTAAATGATCTCAACATCAAAGGTTTTCAGGTCTTCATAAGACCATGCAAAAATATCAACAAATTCCTCCATAAGGATGACATACCTGTCTCTCTACTCATCTAGAAGTGCCTTGGATATCTTGATGATATTGGGATTTGCAACTATCCCAATATTACAGTCTGCAACCTACTGTTCCTGACCTTTAGTTGAAGCCTTCCTGGAGACATCATTGTTGTCAAAATGTCTCTCTAGTAGGACTAAGCCCTTTGGAATATGATTTGTTTTTAGTTCCACAATGTTGTGACCAACCAACTTAGTCAAAAAAGGAGGTGCCCATTGATTTTTTGTTTCATCGTTCTTATTTTATTGGTCAATGGAGATATTTGAAAATTCCTCAATAGTTTGGATAAATCTATTGAGCTATTGATCATCACCGAAAACCTACCAGTGTTTGACATTGTCTGGTATGGATGTTTTGTTCCTAAGCTCCACTTCACATTTAATATTTGGACTAATGGGAGGCCTAAAAGTGATAGCATCCAGAGAAAAAGAGTCTGCCCTTTGATTGACATCTCTAGGGACAAAAGAAATATTGAAAGCCGAAAATAAATTGTCAACTATGACCGATACCTCATTCCTGTACCACCTCAACCTCAATTGTTTTGTTTGATAAATGTCCATCACTTGATTGAAAACCAGTTCAGAATCCTCGAAGACTGGCAATTTTTCAATGGCCATATCTTTTGCTGCTCTCAACCCTAGCACCGAGGCTTCATACTTTGCTATGTTGTTGGTTCTTTCAAATTCTAATTTGTATGAGAGTGAAACCACCTCCTTTGAAGGGGAAATGAGGACTATGCTAGCACAAGATCCCTCCTTTGAATGTGAACCATCAAAATACATATTCTATATTTCATTTCCTTCGCCTTTCTCTTGCTGGTTGATGCATTTTCTAATTGTTAATTTTGGAGCATCATCATTGATATGAAAACAAGATGACCCAATTTCATCTTCTACAACATAAATTGGACGATTACCTGGATTATGATGATCACTCACAATGTAATCCAATTTGACATCTCTATACAATATTCTATGTTCTCCTCCAAAAACAAGGATGGTTGCATATGTCAGGTCCATCTGTAGATATCCTCCCACTTTCTTGGCCCAATACCTGGATAACATCATGCCAAACTTGGGAGGTATATCATCTACAATGATATCCATAACAACACTTTTCATGGGAAACTGAGATAGAGAAACAACCAGATCCTTAATGACCCCCCAAAATTTAACCATTTTTGAATCAAAAGAGTAAAGGTCCTGATATGGCTTGGTGATTTCTAACGCTAGCTCATCCATGACAACCTTAGGCATGAAATTGTGTGAGACCCCAGAGTCCATAAGGCAGCTGTGCATAATTTTCTCATGGACATTCAAGGATATGTAAAGAGGTGGAGATGCATCAGAACCATCTTCAATGTGTGGGCCAACCATGATAGCAAGATTCTCATCTTGTAGGTTTATCTCATCAGATGAGAAAGCAGAAGCAAGTGAATTCAAAACTTTCATGATAGATCTCTTAAAAGGCTCATTTTTCATTAACTCTGTCAAAGGTATAAGAATCTTGATTTTTCTTATCTCATGCTCTATGTTAAAATAAGTTACCTATATATCAACTTCTTTCACCTCTGGAACATTAGGTTTAGTTGGTTGTTGTTGATTTGCTTTGTTTCCCATGTATTTGTTTGGACCTTGCTTGGAAGGACGATCTGATTTCTTATTTTGAGTTGGAACATTTGTTTTGGGACCCCCTAGCATAGGCCTTAGTTCATACTTCTTTTGAGGCTAACTTTGAAAAACCTCTTCTCCCATTATGTCATCATAAAAATGGTTTGAAAATTGAAAAATTTCATAATTTGACTAGGTTAGGTGACTAGGATGGAGGTCAACTCCATTAAAAGGGACTGCAGAATAATCTCCCACATCATTACTTTCCTCCATCTCTTCAACTTCATTGTTAGGAAAAGGGGGTACAATCCTTCGAACTTCAACATTCCTTCTTTCCCTCTGCATGATTTGAGGGGAATTATTAGGTCTCCCGAACTGATTATGATTCCTATTTTCATCTTCCTGATAAGGTATGTTTGGCTGCTTGGCTTCCCATTTTAATTTATCTATCTCTAAAGTTAGAGCCTTTAATGTTCTGGTCATCTTATTCAGTTTTTGGCCAGATTCTGCTGGGTTAGAAGAAGAAGGAAACTCTTCTCTCTATTTCTTTTTGTCCCTGCCAGACTTGGTCTTTAATTTTTCTGATGCTAGAATATTAGATTCGACCTCCAGGGATGGCTCTTGCATAGATATAAAAGTGGTGGAACTTCTCTCCCTTAACAGGAGAGAAAATTCAACATCAAATGAATTTTCAAATGTGATCTTGGTTGAGGTCTCAACTGTCTTTATCTCATCAGGGATCTTGTTGTACATCTTATTAAACCTCTCAGTGAAATATGAAATAGACTCACAATTCTTCCTTCTCAAATCCCCAAACTTAGTGATGTAGTACATATAATCCCTCCTATCTCCCCATTGTTTTAGAAAGGTTTCATCCAATGCATCAATACTTGTAATAGATGTTGGATTATTGCAAGGGGGGGTGAATCAGTAATAGAGCAATTTAATCCTTTGTAACCACAAAATGCAAGTGCTATATCAATGTAGAATTATCATCCAATAGTTGTAGAGTAAATAAACAATGAACAAATGAGCAATCATACACATACAAAGTACTCCGATGTTTTTACGTGGAAACCCAAAGCAGGAGAAAACCACAAAATGTTTTTTCTTATATGTCTTTAAGAACTACATTCATTGGAAGCACCAACTTCCTTTGTTTTTCAGCTGCAACTGGAAGGAGGCTCCAACCCCCTAGTTTCTCAGGCTACAACTTGAGGGAAGCTCCAACTCCCCAATTCTTTGGATACAACTATAAGGAGGATACAACCCCCTATGTTCTCTGGATACAACCGGAAGGTGTCTACAACCACCTGTCCTTTCCCCATCCAACCACCCTGAAATATAAGTAGAATGATGGAACCACTGTCACACTATCATTGTGAGATATGCTACTGTAAACCTGTACCAATCAACCTGCACCAAACAACTTTTAACAACCTATACCAAACAACCTGCACCATAAACAAGTGCATCAACCATGCACCAACCTGTACCATAAACAAGTGCATCAACCATGCACCAACCTGTACCTCAACCTGTACCATCAACGAGTGCATCAACCATGCACCAAATATGTACCAATCATGAATCAAATACACTTAAACTATGACTCATCAATATGTACCAACATCATCAACTATACACCTCATGTATGTGCCAACTCATCAACTACTTGTCTCAGCCATGTATCCAACATGTACCTCAACCAAAAGCCCTCATCAATTTCATCATCCAAATCTGATTTATAAATCTTTAATAGAATTAGTGTATATGATCACATACCTGCAAACCTTCCTTAACTTTAACAACAAGAGACTAGCATTTTCATCAAACTTTACTTTAGTCTGACATGACTAATTTTGGATTAGTCAACAACCCTAACTTGAAATAATCATAACTATGTAACTGCAATGAATAAGTATCTGAAAATAGTACACAATGTTCTTCAGTTTTATTTATGCAATTCCTCTAGGTTTCACTACTTGGAACCTCTCAGAAAAGGAGTTATAACAACAATGACATACCTTGTTGAATTCTGGCTTATTCTAGAGAGCGAACTTGTAGAGCGTTCCCCGCATGGAACATTTTTTGTATGGATATGAAAATGGTACAAATAATATTAAATAATGTAATCTAACCAATACATTTTGTCTTACTAAGTTTGGATCTATTATGAATAAGTTATGACATTTTTACCTGAAATACCTATTTTAGACTAGTTTCAGGACTAGCCACAAACCCTATTTTCCACGGAGTGTAACTCCAAAAATACAATGACCCACAAGATGAAATTTTTATCACAGATACTTGGATATGTTTCCTCAATGGACTCCCAATTTCACAGTTTGAATCATTCTAGAAAAAAAGTTATTGCGAAAATGGTGAGATGACTTGTAAATAACATACCTTAGAAAACATCATCAAAATAATTCATCCTCCATTGAATTTCAGACTTCTTTACTTCACCTTACCTCTGAAATTTGGCTTAGATATCCTTTGGTTACCTCAGTCACTTGTATATATTCAATATTCTCAAGTGTGATTCAAAATGAGATACCCTTGCCTCTTATTTATACTTTCATGTAGCTTCCTCAAGGGGTTACCTTCTAACCATCTTAACCCACTTTCCTTATTTTAGGGCTAACCCACTTCTAACCACTTGTCCACTTAGTAATTTCTCCATTAACTTTGTTATTTAAATAATTTCTTTTGTATCCACTTTGACTTATAGTACACTCATCACTTCACTTTATTATTTAAATTACCTTCTAACCATCTTAACCCACTTTCCTTATTTTAGGGCTAACCCACTTCTAACCACTTGTCCACTTGGTAATTTCTCCATTAACTTTATTATTTAAATAATTTATTTTGTATCCACTTTGCCTTATAGTACAATCATCACTTTACTTTATTATTTAAATAATTTCTTCTTTGCAACTACTTTGACTACTTTGACCTTTTGGGGCTTCTAGATGACTAATGAGGGTTCTCCAACTTCACATGGCCATAAATCTCTAACCATGAGGAGTTATGTGGCGTTCCACATACCAACATAAATGGAATGATATGTACTATCCATCTAGAATAGTATTACCTGAAAATATATAAAAACTCATACCATTATCCATAAAAAAAACTTGGGTCCATTACCCAAACCTTTGTGCTACCGAAATTCATTACCGAACTTTCTTCAAGGTTTGACATCAATGAAAACCAACCCAATTAATCAGCAATACCCCCATTTGGCATTGATGGCAACACTCTGATGAAATACTGAAGTCATATCACTCATGATCCCCCTGTGACCATTGTTGCCCCTGGAACCATGCCTTTGTGCTCTTTCTCCAAGCATTTATCTTTGCATCTGATAAATCTCTCCCCCTTTGTCATAAATGGAAAAGGTATATTTCCATCCGGGGCTGCTCCCCCTAACTGAACTGTCCTTGGGGATACTCCCCTTGACTGAAATCTTCTTGAAATCGATCCCCCAACCTAAATTGTACTCTTTATGGTGCTTCCTCATGTAAATATAAGATATATAAGATACACATTCAAAAGCATTCATTTTGGAGTAGAAATTACTCTGAGTCTCTGGTGAAAATACTCAAAGGCTTCCCTTGGAAACGGTTTTGTAAGTATGTCTACCACTTTTTCTTTTTTGCCCACATATTCAACTCTGATGTTCTTCTTTGCAATATGTTCCCGTAGAAAGTGATACTTTATTGGAATGTTCTTCTTCTTGGAGTGCATCACCGGGTTCTTTGTGATACTGATGGCGCTTGTATTATCACAATAGATTGGAATGGGATCATCATACCCAACCTATATATCTGTCAAAGTTTGTTTCATCCATAAAACCTGAGTACAACGTCCTGCTCCTCTAATATACCTAGCTTTGGCTGTAGATAAATATACCGATGATTGTTTCTTTCTTAGCCAAGATACTAAACACTCACCCAAGTAGAACGATGCTCCACCAGTGCTTCATCAGTCATAAATGCAACCTGCCCAATCTGCATCTGTGTAGGCAATAAGTGATAGATCCTTTCCTTTTGGATACCATAATCCAAACTCTTCTGTTCCTATGAGATATATGAAAATCTTCTTCACTACTAATACATGTGATTCCTTTGGTGCTGCTTGAAATCGTGTCACCTATCCAACTTCTTACATCTTTGTTTTCGATAATCCGATCTGAAGGATGATTCTTCTGTACTCGTTTGCTAGGTGTATTTGGAGGCACTTGCTGAACTTTCTCTTCTACTTTTGTATGATCTTCTTTATCTCCCCCTTTCTACTTCTTCTTCATAAAGATGTTCCACTGAATCATTTTCTTCTTCTTTTAATTCTCGTTCACCTGTTTCATCAATTGTTACATTGATTCTTTCCACAAATTTGTTCAACCTCATATTGTAACACTTGTATGATTTCATTGTACTTGAGTAACCAACAAGTAGTACTCCTTTGTCCACACAAGATTCAAACTTTCACATTCTTCCATCTTCTCTTTTGATGTAGCATTTGCTTCCAAATACTCTGAAATACTTCAGATTTGCTGGTATTCCTTTCCATAGCTCGTAGGGATTTTTGTCATTGTTGTTTACGAGAATTAATTTGTTTTGAATGTGAACTGTTGTATGGATTGCATGTGTCCAAAAAAATATCTGTCAATTTGGAATCCATTAGCATTGTTCAAGCCATTTCCTATGTAATTAACATCCATAATGTTCCTTTGTCTCTGAACCAATCTGTGAATCCATGCTCTCGTTCACTGTCATATATCTATCCAAACCTGCTAAGTGTTCTTACAAATCCATCTCTGTCCATACTGTCCAAGACTCTACTGCACAACTGTCCATAATGCTGACCCATTTATTACTATACTCTCATGAACTCTTCACTACTACAACCATCAAACTGTACTTCTGCTAACTGACTGCTCTGGATCTATCTACTCAAACTTTGCAAGCTGCTCGAAGGATGGTTCTTTGGTCTATCAAAACTATCACATAGACTCCTCCTATCTAATATCCATGGTACCTGGGAGTCTCTAAGCCGGATGGCTCAGAAAAATTACTGCTATGATGTGTATTCATCATCATCTTCATTGGTAGATTCATCATCTCTATGAGCTATGACTTCTTTCTTTCTGTCTGTGGATTCATATTTCACTACAATGTCTGAAAGTACAATCTCTTGAATCTCTTCCTTATTTACCTGTCCTTCTTTTCTTTCAGTTATTTTCCAAACCTTTCTATATCTGATATCTTTCTTTTTCTCTGTAGAATTTTCTTCATCTCATTTTATTGCCAATCTTGTGATCTCTGGGACTTGGTCTTTGTTCACCTTTTCTTTGTGTTTTCTTATCCTTACTTTCTTATATCTGATATCAATGTCCTCTTTCATGGAAGTATCGATCATGCTTCTACAATCACTAGCTATGTGTCCATAGTTATGACATTTGTAACATTCAATGTTACGTGGGGCCACATAGGCATTTCTTTCTTGAACATTTCTTTTATAATCCTTGCAATATGCAACCTTATGTCCAAAATTAGTACAATAAAAAGAATGACCATAAGAGAAATTTGCATACCTGGGAGTGAATGATCTTCTTTGTGGTGTAGTCCTTCTGAATTTCTGCCTTGACTGATCATGATCATGATTGAAGCTTCTTTGTGGCTTGAACATGGATGGTATTCTTGAAGATGTACCTTTATTAGTTTTCTTAGATTTTGGTTGACCATGATTCCTTCCTTTGAATACTTCTACATAACCCCTTCTCTTTTCTTCATTCTTATTTTCTAGCAACCTAGAGTGCTTCTCTTCATTCTTTACAACTGATACAGATGTTTCTCTCTCTTCAACGTTCTTTTTGAGCTTGACGATTTTACTTCTCAATGTGACAACTTCTTCTTCAAGCTTCTCAACCTCTTCTTCTTTCTTTAATATCTGAGACTTCATGACTTCTTATGTTCTCTTCGCTTCTTCAAGCTAAATTTTTAATGTGATTATTTCTTCTTCAAGTAATTTCTCTTCTTGACCGAACTCTAACTCAAGCTGGTTTAGATCATCAGTTCTTTCCTTGAGATGATATGTCAATATATTCTCTCTCATTTCTGTTTCTTCCTTCTGTGCTGCTATGTTGGCTTCCAAATACTGTTTTTGATCTTTAAGATTTTCTTTGATCTTTCTGGCTTCTTCTAGCCGAGTTCTTAAGTTCTTGATGACATGTTGGGCTTCTTCAAAAATTTGAGCACTTTCCTTTTGTTTTATCAATTCCTTCTTGAGTGACGTGTTTTCTTCTCTTTATTTTCTTAGTTCATCTAAAGCACTGATCAATTCTTCTTCATAATTGTCTTCCTTTTCAATTAGTTTTTCTGTCTCGTGGCATTCTATTTCAAGATGTCCGTGCTTTCCACAATTAAAGAAAAACAACATACCTCTGTTGATTATGTACTCTTCATATTCTAAATCTGTTTGACATGGTGAACATATTTCTTCTTGATATCTACCTTCATCTTCTTTGACATTTTCTGAATCTACGATAGGTGAAGAATATATATCATGTAACTTATCACAAAGTTCTTTGGACGATGAAAATTTACCAACCTTTTCTCTTACTGGATTAGGTAATCCTTCCCAGATGAAATCCATTGCTATTTTGTTATTATTCTTCAATTCCTTCTTGGCTGCAGTCTTTGCCCTTTTTGAACTATCATATCCTGTAACGACTGATATGAAAATATAATATCCCCGTGCCTATAAAAATACTTTCGTCCTTCCACTCTGCATCTCGTACTTTAAACCATTTTGACCATTGGACAATGGTACTCCATCCTCATAATAATCCATGATCTCTTTCCAGTGGTTAAACTGTTTCCTGAAGGAACCATATCTGATACCAATTGTTGGATTACTGAGAGGGGGGTGAATCAATAATAGAGCAATTTAATCCTTTTTAACCACAAAATGCAAGTGTTATATCAATGTAGCATTATCATCCAATATTTGTAGAGTAAATAAACAATGAACACATGAACAATCATACACATACACAGTACACCAATGTTTTTACGTGGAAACCCAAAGCAGGAGAAAACCCCATAATGTTTTTTCTTATATGTCTTTAAGAATTACATTCATTGGAAGCACAAAATTCCTTTGTTTTCCAACTGCAACTGGAAGGAGGCTCTAAGCCCCTAGTTTCTCAGGCTACAAACTGAGGGAATATCCAACTCCCTAATTCTCTGGCTATAACCAGAAGGAGGCTACAACCCCCTATGTTCTCTGGCTACAACCAGAAGGTGGCTAAAACCACCTGTACTTGCCTCATCCAACCACCTTGAAATATAAGTAGAATGATGGAACCACTGTCACACTATCACTGCGAGATATAATGTTGTAAACCTTTACCAATAAACCTGCACCAAACAACCTGTACCAAACAACCTGTAATCAATCTGTACCATAAACAAGTGCATCAACCATGCACCAACCTGTACCTCAACCTGTACCATCAACAAGTGCGTCAACAATGCACCAAATATGTACCAATCATGCATCAAATACACTTAAACTATGACTCATCAATATGTACCAACATCATCAACTATACACCTCATGTATGTGCCAAATCATCAACTACTTGTCTAACCCATGTACCCAACATGTACCTCAACCAAAATCCCTCATCAATTTCATCATCCAAATCTGATTTGTAACTCTGTAATAGACCTATTTTATATGATCACATACCTTCAAACCTTCCTTAACTTTAACAACAAGGGACTATCATTTTCATCAAACTTTACTTTAGTCTCACATGACTAATTTTGGATTAGTCAACAACCCTAACTTGAAATAATCAGATCTATGTACCTGTAATGAATAAAGATCTGAAAATACTACAAAATTTTCTTCAATGTATTTTATGCAATTCCTCCAGGTTTCACTACTTGGAACCTCTTAGAAAATGAGTTATAGCAAAAATGACATACCTTGTTGAATTCTAGCTTATTCTAGAGAGCGAAATTGTAGAGCGTGCCCCACATGGAATATTTGTTTTATGGATATGAAAATGGTACAAAGAATACTAAAGAATGTACTCTAACCAATACATTTGGTCTTATTGAATTTGGATCTGTTATGAAGACGTTATGACGTTTTTACCCGAAATACATGTTTTAGACTAGTTTCAGGACTAACCACAAACCCTATTTTCCACGGAGTGTAACTCCAAAAATACAACGACCCACAAGTTGAAATTTTTATCACAACTACTTGGATATGTTTCCTCAACGGCCTCCCAATTTCACGGTTTGAATCATTCTAGAAATTTTTTTATTGTGAAAATGGTGAGATGACCCGTAAATAACATACCTTAGAAAACATCATCAAAATAATTTATCCTCCCTTGAATTTCGGCCTTCTTTACTTCATCTTCCCTCTGAAATTAGGATTATATATCCTTTGGTTACCTCAATCACTTGTATATATTCAATATTCTCAAGTGTGATTCAAAATGAGAGACCCTTGCCTCTTATTTATACTTTCATGTAGCTTCCTCAAGGAGTTACCTTCTAACCATCTTAACCCACTTTCCTTATTTTAGGGCTAACCCACTTCTAACCACTTGTCCACTTAGTAATTTCTCCATTAAATTTATTATTTAAATAATTTCTTTTCTATCCACTTTGACTTATAGTACACTCATCACTTCACTTTATTATTTAAATTAACTTCTAACCATCTTAACCCACTTTCCTTATTTTAGGGCTAACCCACTTCTAACCACTTGTCCACTTAGTAATTTCTCCATTAATTTTGTTATTTAAATAATTTCTTTTGTATCCACTTTGAATTATAGTACACTCATCACTTCACTTTATTATTTAAATAATTTATTCTTTGCAACCACTTTGACTACTTTGACCTTTTGGGGCTTCTAGATGACTGATGAGGGTTCTCCAACTTCACATTGCCATAAATCTCTAACTGTGAGGAGTTATGTGATGTTCCACATACCAAAGGAAATGGAATGACATGTAATATCCATATAGAATAGTCTTACCTGCAAATATATAAAAACTCATACCATTATCCATCAAACAAACTTGTGTCCATTACCCAAACCTTTGTGCTACCCGAATTTGCTAGTAGACTTTATTCAAGGGTTGACATCAATGAAAACCAACCCAATTAATCAACAATAGAGTTTGGGAGAATACCACAAAACAATTTCCTTACCTCTCTATCTAGTATCTGCACAAACAACCTCATCCAAACATATGCATGTTCAATGTTAAAATTGTCTGCAAAGATGTAAAAGCTACCAGTTGTTCCTCAATAGTGACATCTCCTTCACCATTGTACCTAGGCAGGTATTTCATGTAGTCTCCTGATGGAAATGAATATAGGTTTTGAGGTAGCACTAATGGTGCATACCTGGTCTTAACGATGGCCTCCATACTGTTTATAGCCGTCTTTGGGACAACTGGACTTTGAGGCTTAGGAGGAGATACTGGAGTGGTTCTTGAGGATATGATGAGGTAGAAGTTGAAGCAAGAGATATTTGAGGGATTAATACAATGGGATTTAATTTTTTTTTAATATCAGGTTGCTTATTGTTGAGGACATGTGCAACCTTTTCAGATGTTGTCCTGCCTTTGGATGGCAAGGGGTGTCTCTGAGCAATTGTAGGTTTCATTAGTTGTCTCTCTGGATCATAATTTTTTGTGTCATCATTAATATGAGGGTTGGATTTTGAGTCTTTATTATGCTCAAAGTTTGATTTCTTGAATCCTTTCTTGGGAGCCAAAGTTCCTTAGTATATTTGCATTCAATGGAGTCACTAGGTGAAAAATGGAAGTCATTATTATGCTTGATCTTTGTTCATCATCAAAGATAATATATTATCATTGTCATTCTCCCAAGGAAATATTTCTTTGTTACTCCATTCCCCGACAACGACACTAGAAGATGTTGGTCCTAAGGTCTTCACCAGACTGCTAAGGGAAGTGCTAGGCCACCTTAGTTGTTGGATTGATTGGTTTTCTATAAGTTTGGTTTATTTTGATGGTCAGTTGATGGATGAGTTTTAAGGGCATGTATCTAAATGGATAGTTCAAAAATATTCACCACAATTTTTCCCTTAGCCAGTGGCATACATTCTGGTGTAGAAGATAAACGATATAAAAGTAGAACAAAAACACTGACAAACATACAATTTGTCACTTGCAACTATAAATTTTAGATCTAACACATTGCATTAAACCTAAAACCATATTTGGAATACACTTCTCAATAGGTTGTAAACACATTAGATGAAAGAGAAAGAATATTTTCTTTGCAAGACATTCAACATGCATCCAAACAAGAAGAAAAGACAAGCAAGATTGAGAAAAAGGTAGTCTGTTCACCAGGAATTATATTCACTGAGTAGAAAAATTTGTAGATCTTTACACTTCATAAACCAAGTCTATATCCTGATAGCTTGATACCCAAAAAAATATGAACCCTTTTACATTCACATATTCATCTATTTATCCATCAATAGGTTTCAAATACCTATCTCAGATCTAAGTTCTAGAGTTAAACTTTGCATTACATTTAGACCCGTAGATATCAACTTCACCATTCAGTTCTGATTACAATTCATGAATACTTATTTAAACTGAGTGAGGTAGATTTTAAGTGCTAGTTTATAGGTATAACTCCCCTTTTGTGGCCTCATTACTTTGACCTAATCAAAACACTATTTTTTATAAAAAAGAAACCTTTATTACAACTGGAAGTAATATCTCTCACTAAACCAAAAAGATTCTATCACTATAACTAGAGTCACCGTTGATAACTAAAGTGAAGGAGTTTCATAACAAAAGTCTTCAAAAGATGGAACTAGTTAATGACCTTGCACTGATACACATGTATGCCAATAACTGGAGAAGAACCTTTAACACTAGTATATGATCTAGTGTTTAGGAACAACATAAATTAGTAGATGATATAGTAGATGACAAAAACATACATTAAATGATCTCCTTTAGGAACATGTAGGTCTTTTGGTGTTTTTTCTACAACTTTTGATATTTTTTCTATAGTTTTGAATGTTGCATCTAAAGAGCTTGATTTTGTTGCTGCAACTCTTGAATCTACTGCCTCATATCGTCATTCTGCTATTTGAGGGCTTGCACCTGTTGATTACTGTCATTCATGTCTCTGTCACCTTCAATTTTAGGCTTGATCTCTGCCTTTACTCTGCTCCCATTTTTGAGTTCATGCTCTTCCTCGGCAACATGCCTATTGAGATCAATGAAGAGCTTGGATTTCCTTGGTCTCATCTCATACCTAGGATTCTTATTGGTCTTTCCTACTGTAATTTCCTTCAAGGTGTGGATGGCCATTTCCTCCATGTTGTTAAATTCAGAGGGGTCTTCATCAATGTCTTGATCTTCAATAACAATAAGATTCTTCTCCTCGAGGGATGGATCAAACAAGGATTTGGAGTTTAGCCTCAACTGGTTAGTCAACCTAGTCTTCCGATTGGGCTTGCTTGGAATTTTCTGGACCTGTTTCCCCTTTTTCTTTCTGCCCTATTTTTCCTCAGGAGGCTCTTCAATTTGTGTGTCAAATGACACAAATTCAGCTGTAACTATTTCAGGACTTACCTGCTTCTTTATCTCTTGTTTGCTTGTTTTTAGTTTAGGAATTTTTTCTTCCTGCATGTATGTAGGTACAAGTTAGACCTCAATATGCTCAGGAGATGGTTGAATTGTTGGACAAACCTATTTTTTTCCCTTTTTGATATAATTTAAGACATAAAATTTACCACTTTTTCTGTTCCTCTATTTCACTATGGATGAACTCAATTGCCTATGAGGTATTTGTTATTTTCATGGAGTGATGGATCTTACTTTGTCTGATTTGGTTCTTATTTTTGTAGGTAAGGTATTTTATTTGACATGTTGGGTGGCTCATGATGAAATTCCAGGCTCTATGGAAACCCTAGCTTCCTAGGGAGCTTTAACCTCCTGTTCTGATAGTTGCTGTTCAATTTCCTTCTCTTTTGGTTGCTGAGTTTCTGGATCTTCATCCTGTAACCATAGAGATTCTAGAAATTCTGTCCAAGACATTCCCAATTAACTGAGAGAAAAAAGAACCAATATTTTTACAAACCCCTAATGGTAGAGGCTTCTGTGAGCAGTTTTTGGATAGTTTTGGACTCGTTTGGACATCTTAGTTAGAATTTTGAGTAGGTAGAATGAGAGGTTCATCTCTTTTTCACCATTTAAATGCATTAGGAATCTGATATGATAGCAATGGACAATAAAAAACCCACCTTCTCCAGTGATATAACTCTGTATTGCTAACATGATGCCCCTCCATTCCTCTTTTAGCCACTGGATTGGGATTCCCTGGCTCCAATATGTGCTATGATTCTCTGCTACCAGGAACTGGTTGCACACCTCAGCTGGTAATTTCCCTTTCTTAAACCACCTCTCGTCACTCATAGGAAAAGAGCATTCTCCAACAATAAAATGTTTTTTTATGTGAATGGTTATGCCCCTAATTTGTGTATGTAATCCATCAAAGTTATGTACATAGATCAGAGCAATTTCTGTATGGTATCCATTGAAGGCACATATGAAATTGAACCACTCGCCCCTGATAAAAATGTCTCTGATCTCTGGTATGGCCTCAAACAATTCGATCCCAGTTGGACCTGCCCTGTTTAACTTCCAGTGCTCTCGTGGTGGTACCATCGTGCCCTAACTGCCTCTGTTGACAATGGTGGTCAAGGATATGCGTTGCTTAGGGTTCACTGAAAACCTGCAATGAAAATTGCACAGGGGAACAATGGGCATGATTTCGAGGGTAATGGGAAAATGTGAGCATGATTTGGGTGCCAACGCACTTTTATTCAAACTTTGAAATATTTTTAAAACATAAAAACTCATAAAAAAGAGTCTGTTTGTTGATTGCAAGAATGTTGGCATTCTTGCAATCAACACCTTTTCACTTGTAGGCCTAGGTTATCCTTATTGTGATCCATCAATGATATAAACCATGGTGATAGGAATTATCTAAACTCAAATCAAGACTTGACTTAATCTTATAAAAAGAAAAACAACTAACATTAAGAAAATAAGGGGAAGACATAAAATGAAATGACTTAACACATAGTGAAGAAGAAAAACTAACTAAGAGCTAGGTTGATAGATGAATATTTTGGTTTGATGAGTAGAAAGAAGAGGTGCAGACCAAGGATCTATCATATGACTTCAATTCTTGACACAGAAACAAGAAAGAAGGGATATTTTACAGTTACTAACGCACATGAGAAAGAAACTAGCAAGCAAACCAATTAACAAGGGAGTAAATAAATATGATTTTTTTTTTTGTAGAAGATACAAAAGTATTTTAAAGCTCTCAAGTGATTGTACTTTGTATGAGAAAATACCGTTTCTTGGGAATTGTCACATCATAATTTTTTTTGTGAAAAGAGAAGTCACAACCACATAGCCATGTTAGCCATCATGCCGTCAGGTTTCATCTTCACGAAGAAACAATATACTAATTTCCTTAGAGTTTATCCCACTAACTTTAACTTAATAATAGTCAAGTTCAATTGCATTTGATGGTGATACTGTGTAATAGTTTTCTCTTGGGAAACATCAGCTAGAACAATAGGTAGTTAAAAAAAGGGAAATCTAAGTTCATCTAAATCAATGCAATTGTTCATATCATTGACATGAATAATGTTGTTATAAAGAAAGAGATGATCATCCTCTTGACCCTCATATTCTGACGTGTCATAAATGGATTCCAAAGTCCATATAGAACGTTGTGTCATACAATCAATTATCTTGGGAAAAGAGATATCAATGTCTTCAATATTGCTAAAAGTTTTGTCAGTGGAAGCAATATCATGACCAAAAATGTTATTAATAATGTTATTTGTGATATCTTCCCTATTGTTGACATATCAAGGGGGATGAGGCTTCTTCAGAAAAATTAGGAATGGAATTCTTGGATACTAAATATTCATGGCATGGCAATTTAGATATGATGATGCTTGAATGATAAGATGAATGTTCATCTCGGTAGAAATCTCAAGGGAAAGGAATGCAATCGTAAGGACATTCATGTTGATTTGGGTGACCTTTTATTACAAATTGAGGTGACCTTTTATTACAAACCCTATTATGAGATTTGGACACATTAACATATTGATGTTGCAAGATAGGGAAATTAATGTGACAACATGGACCGGTTTGGACACTTTTCTCCTTTTCATTTTCATTTTGAACACGGGTACCAATATTATCACTCTTATCCTATAAATGATCTTTTATAACTGGTATAGGAGGCACATCATTGTTGGAGAAGTTAAAATGCATGATTTCAAACTCTATGGAAACATCATCAAATATGTCACATGAAGGTAGAATGGATATTCCTTCTCTTTATCAACACACACTTGTGATGTTTATGATATTCCCCCAACACTTTTGGAAAATTCATAGAAAGGGGAATAATAAATCCAAAGAATTTTACAGAAGGAAACCATACCTATGATATTATTAATGGCAGAAGGAACCAATGGAAAAAAAAGAAGAGATTCATTATCCTCATAATACAACTCTATGGGAATGTATGCATGAATGGGAGGAGGACATGTTTTAATTTCTAGTGAGTCCTCATTCACACTGACCACAACAAATGTGTAAATAGATTAATTTTCTTGAATAAGGATAGCTTCCAGATAGATTAGTTCTAAAAATTGAGGTGACATTTTATTACAAACCCTATTATGAGATTTGGACACATTAACATATTGATGTTGCAAGATAGGGAAATCAATGTGACAACATGGATCGGTTTGGACACTTTTCTCCTTTTCATTTTCTAATTATCTGCTAAATGAGATGTCACTAATGATATTGTTTGATTCTATGTCTTGAATAGTTACATTTTGAACATGGGTACCAATATTATCACTCTTACCTATAAATGATCTTTTATAACTGGTATAGGAGGCACATCATTGTTGGAGAAGTTAAAATGCATGATTTCAAACTCTATGGAAACATCATCAAATATGTCACATGAAGGTAGAATGGATATTCCTTCTCTTTATCAACACACACTTGTGATGTTTATGATATTCTCCCAACACTTTTGGAAAATTCATAGAAAGGGGAATAAGAAATCCAAAGAATTTTACAGAAGGAAACCATACCTATGATATTATTAATGGCAGAAGGAACCAATGGAAAAACAAGAAGAGATTCATTATCCTCATAATACAACTCTATGGGAATGTATGCATGAATGGGAGGAGGACATGTTTTAATTTCTACTGAGTCCTCATTCACACTGACCACAACAAATGTGTAAATAGATTATTTTTCTTGAATAAGGATAGCTTCCAGATAGATTAGTTCTTTTATGTATTAGGAACATTCCAAATTTCATATTTAGGAATGAGAAGGGCATCACAAGGAATTGATAAATCTATATGTATCATATATTGCCTACAATGTAATGGGTTATGTATTTCACGACAAAATTAACACCAACTATATTCTAGAGGTGAGGATTTAAATGTGCATGTTGATTCATATTCATAGGTAGTGGAGGCAGAATTTGGGGTTTTCAAATCCAAATGCATCTGATCATGGTTGTCTTGATAAAAAGGGCGATAATCTATGTGTGAATGCAACTTTCCTAGCTCATCATAAGACAACCCACCATCATCATTATCATGGTAATCATTTCTACCTATGGTTGACAATTTTTTATTCATATTCTTAAGAAGTTTAAGCACAACTGAATCCTCATGTTCTCTAAAGCTAGGATCCTTGATATTTATATTCTCATCTAAAGTGACACATGAATAAATTATGTCCTTACTATGTCGATATTGTTCCTTGAAGAGTGTTTCCAAAGATTCCCAATTGGTTATGGAGAATGCTTGAATGCTATGAAACCATTGAGCAACTTCTCCCTCTAATGTTTGAACACACATTATGATAGTTACATCCTCATGAAGTATAGGTATGATAGGACAAACATTAAATAAACATTGTATATGATCCTCGAATTCAACAGTCTATCCCTATTGAAAGGCAACATCAACACATGGTCAATCTTAGATAAATCATGCAAATATTATCCTAAATTTAGGGGTGAAGAGTATGCCATGGAAAAAAATGATGTTATCTAAATGAGGAATGAATTCAACACTTTGTGACTTATGTTAGATGACTAAGTTCTCTACTTTATGGATTGTGAAATACTTAATGCACCAAAGGAAGATGTTTCCATAATAAACTAGAATGATATAAGAAAAGAACAAAGCATGAGAAATAAATTTTGATGGCATGTATGGAACCCTAATCAATGGAATTTAAAAGGGAATTGAACTAACACCTACCAAAGAAATCCAATGAGTATCTTGATGACCTTGTCTTGTGTTTCTGCATCAAATATGGTGGGAAATGAATGGAGAAGTGGCTAAAGGGAAGTGTACCAAGGATTTTGGTTCGATCCTAAGTAAAAGTTTGGGATACAAGAAAAGAAAGGTTTGCAAGTTCCCCAATGGAGTCACCAAAAAAGGAACATGTTATAAGAAAAATCCATCAGTTGAGATGGATCCCACTTATCCGACGTTCAAACCAGTTACAACCTCTTTGGTAGCTCGGCATGAGGTAGAGACTACTTGCACCTCAGATGGTCCTGCTTCTAAGGTAGTGAAAAGGGGAAGAAGGAGAGGTGAGGAACTTGCATACAAGCCCTCTTAGGACCACCCAACCTATGTATTATCCTCCCTCAACTCCCTAGAGGGATGAAAAGGCCTAAGGGTGGTATTTTTGGGTAAGGGATGAGAAAAATAACTTATTGATTTTTGGACTAGTAAACTAATAAAATTGAACAAAAATAGGTTCCCTCCCTTATGACCTTGGAAAAATTATCTAAATTGGTTCTCGAGGTAAACTTGGGCCTAGAAAAATTGTTCGTGAATGACTTGTACAAGAATAACAAAATTTAAGATTAAAAAAGGCTTAGGGAAGCTAAAGCCATGCCATTTAATATGGATGAAGTCATTAACAACAAGTTGTTTTAGCCTTGTAATATGTGGAAAGAAGATCAAAAACACTTGAAATGGATTGGAAAGTGGTCCGGGTAAGCTAAAGGAGGTCTAAGTATAAAATTTGGGAACTGAAGACTCAATTCCATCCCTTCAATAGACTAATACAACTATGGAAAAATATGTAACAAGATGAAAAATAAAGGTTTACCAAGATGTTGGGTGGACTGATGAAAGGTTTGAGACTTTAACAATATGTTATTTTTATATTTTAATTTGGTTAATCACAAGCCAATAAACTATTCCATTATGAAGGTACTCCTGATCATGCTCACACATTTTATCTCATAATTGTTCCAAATAGTATAAAATGAGTGAGTTGGCATACACCACTTGGTTTAAACAATGAGTGCCCCATGAAATTTAGAGAAAGAGGAGTTAGCCCCTTCTCGTCACTAGCATTTTCGGGCTCTTAAAGCCACCTGGGTGGAAGAAGGATACCTACACAAAGAAAAAGGCTCAAGAAAGACCCCCCCAAGGGAGTTTATTTGATGTTACCCAAGCAATGCAGTATTCCGATGCAAGATAAGCTATTCAAAGTTTGGAACCATGAGATTTATCCAATAAGACCAATTCAAAAAGAAAAAAGCTCACTCAATTGATACAAGGAAAACAAATTTCCGAGAGGCCACCGATGAGAATTCCTTGGCTTTGAATCTTAGTATTCTAGAAATTTGAAATGAAAAAATGAAAAAACCAAGCCATCAACATGGAGAGATCACATCTTGCTTTCACAAGCATGTCTCTTGGTCAAAAAAATTGAAATCTCTCTCTCTCTCTCTCTCTATATATATATATATATATATATGAGAGAGAGAGAGAGAGA
>ML780793.1:654342-707508 GCA_009831015.1 Picea engelmannii
TAGCACCTGTATATAGAAATAGTAAAACATCCTGTCATAAATCATGACGCATCATCATCAAGGTTAAGTGGTTCATCATCATAAAAATCCAGTTCACTTGCGAGCAAGTGTCCTCAAAGAATAAGTTTTGTCAGTGCGCCAGAGCGGGATGTTACAAAAACTGACTTTGTATATAGGGGCTAGAAAATAATCACAGATATTGTAAAAATACTCTTTTTAATTCATATCCCATAATTCTGAACAATAAATATGGATTGGGGGATGACTTGGAGTCCAACTCCATTCCATAGCAGGGAAATTACGAGCAACACAAATGTCATTAATGAGATATGTTGTCATATAGAAAACAAGGTTTTTCATAACTAATGCTTCTCTTTCTTAGTTGATGATGCTAAAGGTCATGATATTTTCCTAGTTGAACACCCATCCTATATTAACCATCGTATATGCCATTGGGAACCACTCCATTCAGAAGTGAAAGTTGGTTTCCTCATCGTACAACCTACAGATCATTGTGTTCAACAACCTGTATGGCCTCTTCAAATATTGCACCAGGATATACCTTTCTCCTTCTTTGAATTGTCTCTCCTCATCGATGTACCATATTTCCCTTAGGTCCTTGAAATATTCATTTTTGACCCCAAATTTCTTCAGAAAGGATTCATTCAGTGATACTGTAGTTTTAGGGGTTTTATACCTTATTTTGATGTCTTCTGGCTTCAAGGAAGTGATTGTAAATTTGGAATCATTGACTATGATGTCTTTCTCCTTTTGAAGGTGGGTGAAACACCACTGTGTAGCATCGTTATAAGGAAAGAGCATCGAGCGAGATGCCAAAGTGTGGATGGGTACTCCTCATTTTGAAAAATATGGTATGTTTCATGGCACCTCAAGAAGTGTTCCCTTTCATCAAAGAAATTGGTATCTGTTAGTGTGATAGAAATTGGACTGGAAATAGGTGCAGGCCCAACAACTGCTAGATTATTTTCTTTCCTGGTTTGTACATGGGACATCTTGTCATCTGAGTATACTGGGTGTTCTGTAGAGAATATTGTAATTAGTTTAATCTTCAATGATTTTAAATTATGCATTCTACATACCTGTCTGCTTGAAGCTTGGAGGAAATTCAATTTAAATCTATAACCACAATATAAGTCTTTACACTATCACGGGATTTAAGAATTAAACTATGTATCAATTAAGTTTCCTATTGTAATTTTTATGCTTTACTTTTTTCCTTTAACCTATGTAATAAATGTTAGTGTGTTAATGTTTGGACCTAGTCAAACTCATACATATTTCATTAAATTCGCAAGGAAATATTTATGCTTGTTACCATTGTTGTGTCGTCGGGGGTATATGGTCGAGGATAGCATGGAAGGGTTCTTTGATGGGCTCGTCGTCAAAATATGTGATAGGGATAAACATTAGAAGGAATTGAAATCTTTCAATGACACAGTCACCTTTTATAACATGTGTTTTCCCTCAAGGAATGTGTTAAGGGCATACATAACCAATTAATTGGCAAGTTTCAATGTATTGCTTCATTCATATAACCAATATTAACTACCATTTTACCTATTACTTTACTTTTTTGATTATTTGGGTTGGTTGTCATTGATGTCAACCCTTGAATAAAGTCCGGTGGTGAATTTTTCTAGCACAAAGGTTTGGGTAATGGACCCAAGTTTGTTTGATGTATAATGGTATGAGTATTAATATATTCGAAGGTAATACTATTCTATATGGATAGTACATGTCATTCCATTTTTGGTGCTATGTGGAACTTCACATAACTCCTCACGGTTAGAGAGTTATGACCATGTGAAGTTGGAGAACCCTCATGAGTCATCTAGAAGCCCCAAAAGGTCAAAGTAATCAAAGTGGTTGCAAAGAAGAAATTATTTAAATAATAAAGTGAAGTGATGAGTGTACTATAATTCAAAGTGGATACACAAGAAATTATTTAAATAATAAAGTTAATGGAGAAAATACTAAGTGGATAAGTGGTTAGAAGTGGGTTAGCCCTAAAATAAAGAAAGTGGTTTAAGATGGTTAGAAGGTAACCCCTTGAGGAAACTACATAAAAGTATATATAAGAGACAAGGGTATCTCATTTAATTACACTTGAACATATTGAATATATACAAGTGATTGAGGTAACCAAAGGATATCTAAGGCAAATTTCAGAGGGAAGGTGAAGTAAGGAAGGTCGAAATTCAAGGGAGGATAAATTATTTTGATGATGCTTTCTAAGGTATGTTATCTACAGGCCATCTCACCATTGTCACAATAATTTTTTTTCTAGAAAGATTCAAACCACAAAATATGGAGTTCGTTGAGGAAACATATCCAAGTATTTGTGATAAAAATTTCATCTTGTGGGTCGTTGTATTTTTGGAGTTACACTCCGTGGAAAATAGGGTTTGTGGCTAGTCCTAAAACTAGTCTAAAACAAGTGTTTCAGGTAAAAAAGTCATAACTTCTTCATAACAGATCAAAATTTAGTAAGACAAAATGTATTGGTTAGAGTATAGTCTTTATTATTATGTGTACCATTTTCATATCCATACAACACATATTCCGTGCGGGGAAATCTCTACAAGTTCACTCTCTAGAATAAACCATAATTCAACAAGGTATGACATTTTTGCTATAAATCCTTTTCTGAGAGGTTCCAAGTAGTGAAACTTGGAGGAATTGCATAAAAGACACTGAAGAACATTGTTTACTATTTTCATATCTTTATTCATTACAGGTACGTAGTTGTGATTATTTCAATTTAGGGTTGTTGACTAATACAAAATTAGTCATGTGAGACTAAAGTAAAGTTTGATGAAAATGATAGTCTCTTGTTGTTAAAGTTAAGGAAGGTTTGCAGGTATGTGATCATATACACCAGGTCTATTAAAAAGTTACAAATCATATTTGGATGATGAAATTGATGAGGGATTTTTGTTGACGTTGAGGTACATGTTGATGCATGGTTCAGGTTATTGGTACAGGTTGTTTGGTGCAGGTTGATTGGTATAGGTTTACAAAATTATTTCTCATAATGATAGTGTGAAAGTGGTTCCATCATTCTACTTATATTCTAGGGTGGTTGAACAGGGAAAGGACATGTGGTTGTAGCCAGTTGTAGTCGAAGAACATAGGGGGTTGTAGCCTCCTTCTGGTTGTAGACAAAGAATTGGGGAGTTGGAGCTTCCCTCAAGTTGTAGCCTGAGAAACTAGTGTAAATGTGTTGAACCTACATAGAATAGATCTAGCTAGAAAATACTACACACATTTGCAGAGAGAAATTAAGAAAGAAGAAGCAAGATAGAAAAAATGGAAGAATTCTCATTAACCATATTCCACACTCAAAGAGTAAATAATTTACAATATATATAGGATAAATGAGTAACTAATGAGCCATAATAGTGGTCTAGATTGATCTAGACACACACCAGCAGTTACAAAAGTAAACTTCCACCTAGTCTAGTCTCTCAGGCAGTTACAGGAGTGAATTGCCATCTAGCTGAGTTAACTAGTCAACTAGTCTTCAGTTAATTGACTGAACAAAGAGTAGTGAGTTGGTGATGATCCCAATGTTGCATGGTGAAAAAACCAATGCAACATCTAAAATCAACTTAACTAGTCAAATTGAAGTGTCAACTGAAAGAGAATATTCTCCAGGTGGAATATTCTCCCCTAAAATATAGGAGACTGGATAATGACTAATTATGACTAATCAACAAGGAATAAATAAATCCTAGGTGTGTGTGAAGTAACTCCAACAACTAGGGGGTTGGAGCCTCCTTCCAGTTGCAGCTGGAAAACAAAGGAAGTTGGTGCTTCTAATGAATGTAATTCTTAAAGACATATAAGAAAAAAAATTATGTGGTTTTCTCCCGCTTTGGGTTTCCACATAAAAACACTAGTGTACTTTATATGTGTATGATTGTTCATTTGTTCATTGTTTATTTACTCTGCAACTATTGGATGATGATGCTACATTGATATAACACTTGCATTTTATGGATAAAAATGATTATATTACTCTATTACTTATTCACCCCCCCTCTTAGTAATCAAACAATTGGTATTAGATAAGGTTCCTTCAAAAATCAGTTTAACCACTGAAAGGTAGATCATGGAGAGAAAAAACATGTATAAAAACGGAATACCCCAGTTTGATGGAAAAAATTATGCATTATGGAGAAGAAGGATGAAAACATATATACAAACACAGGGATTTGAAATTTGACAATCGGTAGTAGATGGATACAAAGAACCAACAGTTCCGCCAACAAGTGAAAAAGCAATGAAACCCAGTCAAAATAATTCCAAAGCCACAAATGCACTTATGAATGGTCTTGGTGAATCGATACATACCGAAGTTATTCATTGTAAATCCGCTAAAGATATTTGGGAAAAAATTCAAAATATTTATGAAGGAGATTCAAAAGTCAAAGCATCAAAGCTTCAAACTTATAGAGGTTAATTCAAATAGCTAAAGATGAAGGAAAATGAGAATATTGTAGCTTACTTCTTACGAGTCGATGAAACAATGAATGCAATCATAGGATTGGGAGAAGAAATTGAAGAATCTGTAATTGTTCAAAAGGTACTAAGATCTCTTCCCATGAGATTTGATCCTAAGATATCAATGCTAGAAGAAAGAGAAATATAGACTCAATAAGCATGAACAAACTACATGGAATATTCACAGCATATGAAATGAGAACTGAATAGGAAAATCCATATATAAAAGAAACAACTTTCAAAGAATCCAAAAGGTCAAAGAAAAAGGAAAAACAAAAGGACATAGCAACAACAGTGTCTTCTCAAAACATGATGAAGATGAAATGGTCAACTTTGTGAGAAGATTGAACAAGGAAACTAACAACAGATATAAATGTAAGCTTCCATTGATTTGTTTTAATTGTGATGGTATTGGTCATTTTGCTAACAAATGTACTCATAAGAAAAATAAGAGGAATGATAAAGATTACTCAAATAATAAACAAACATATAAAGGAAAAAGAACAAAAAATAAAGCTTTCAAGAAAAGCTTATGCACCAAAGAAGACATTTCCTCATCAGATGAAGATGAAGTCAATGACAGTGAGACATAAATATTTCTATTCATGGCAATATAAGAATTTGATAAAGAAGACACCGAAGAAGAATATGAAGAGGCAGAAGTTGACTACCGAGAAGAATTGTTGAGTGCCATAGAAGTTATAAGAAGAGAAAAGAAGAAAAAGAAGAAGCTAAAAGCAGAACTAGACAAGAAAGAAGACACTAAGGAACTAGAACAAATGATCATGAAATTTAAGGTTCAAATAGAAGAAGATAAAATAATTGAAGCACTCAAAGAACAACTAGAAGAAAGAGACAGAATCATTGGAAATTTGGAGGCAGATATTGTCACATTGAGAAACGACATTCAAAATAAAAATACGTAGAACAACTCAAAAGTTTTGGATGACATTATCAGTAGTCAAAAGCCTCATCAAGACAAGTCCTGACTTGGATACAATTAGACAGGAAATGGATCAATCTCCAAAGAAACATAATAAGAAACATGCCCACAAATTTATGCAGAAATAATCAAAGAGAATAGGAAGACCTACAAGGAAGATTACAGGGACACTCCTCCATCGAGAAGATTTAGATTTCAGAATCAATGACCGACAGAAAAAAAAAACAGGCCTTCGGAAGAAGAAGGATTCATAAAAGTAACTCCTTTCGGAAGATCTTAAACTCCCAGGAATCAAACTATATTTTTTGGTTTATGTTATGAATGCAATAATTTTGGACATAAAGTTGTAAATTGTAGAGCTAATATGAGGAACATAAACAACTTTGAAATTCATGCACAACATGGTTATCCAAGAACAATAGGTTTGAATCATTGAGCATTGAAGTGGAATGATACAAGTGCAACAAATTTGGACACATGGCCAAAGATTGTAGAATGATAGTCCCTCCTAGATAACCAAAACAGAACAACAAAAATCATAGACATGAACCTCAGAAGAGAACATGGATAAGAAAGTAGAATCAATATAGCAATGAAGAATGCACACTCACTCTACAAGATAAGCAAAAAAAATGTGATTGGTATGTTGGCATTTGTTGTTCAAAACACACGACAGGTGATAAAGATGGGTTTCTTACATTAAGAAAGGAAAGAGATGGATCAATATCCTTCGGAAATGATGATTCAACTAAAATCATTGGAAAATACACAGTCATACTTTGAAACATGAATACCAAGGAAGAAAATGTTCAATTAGTAGAAGATATGAAACATAATCTTCTAAGTGTAAGTCAAATGTGTGACCAAGGTCATAAAATTACTTTCGATTCACATAAGTGCGAGATAAGAAAAGAAGGTTCAGGAAAATTGATTGCAATAGCTGCAAGAACTTCAAACAACATATATGTATTAAGTGAAATTGGAAATGAAAAGTTTTGTCTAGGAAAGGAAGATGAAAGTTGGCTATGGCACAGAAGAATGGGTCACATACACTTTGATAATATTGTCAAAGTCAACAAAAAGGAATCAGATAGAGAAATTCCCCAGATCACAAAACCAACCAACACTTTATGAAAGCATTGTCAATATGAAAGAAAACAAAGACCAGATTCAAATCAAAGGAATATTCAACGACAAGACCATTGGAAATTGTGCATACTGATCTAGTTGGAACAACTACAACAAAGGGTTTAAAAGGTGAGAAATACTTTATGTTATTAGTTGATGATTATACAAGAATGACTGCAGTTTGATTTCTTAGGAATAAGTCAGAAGCTTTTGAAAACTAAAAGGTATACAAGGAGATGTTTGAAAATGAAATGGATTCAAAAATCAAATGTTTGAGATATGATAATGGAGGAGAGTTCACTTCAAAGGAATTTATGGACTACTGCAACAAGCATGGAATAAAAAGGCAATTCCCCATTGCTAGGACACCTCGACAGAATGAAGTTGTTGAAAGAAAGAACATGACAATACATGAAATAGCTCGAACAATGCTAATGGATTCCAAATTGACAGATATTTTTTGGACACATGCAGTGCATACAAAAATTCACTTTTAAAATAGAGTAATGCTCAAAAACAACATTGACAAAACTCCCTATGAGCTATGGAAAGGAATACCAACAAATGTGAAGCACTTAAAAGTATTTGGAAGCAAATGCTACATCAAAAGAGAAGATGGTAGAATGGAAAATTTTGACTTTCGTGTGTGTTGAGGAAAATGTATGAATTATCTTACTCAATCATTTTCGAATCTTTCCTGGCTAGGAAAAGATAGTCAGGAATGTCACCCTATGTTTTATAGCCTCAAAAATATTTTCCCAATCCACAAGTATTAATTACAAGGGTTTAGGATGATTTATTAATGAATAAAATGTTGCAAAATAACATAATTTTTTTATATAAGTTTATGAAAAATATACAGATTAAAGAAAAAAATTATGGAGATAAAAAAGAAAAAGTAACCAAGTCACAAATACACACAAATGAGACAAAATAGCAATCTACTTTATTTCATTCTGAGATATCAAAATTATTTTTCTCTTTACAAAACCTCTGTGAGGGCATAGACCAAAGTATAATTTAGAGATCCCCGATGAACACCATACAAAAGGACTCTGACAAGAAGTAAAAACTGAAATTTATAATTTGGATCAAATTTCCACATACTACTTCCAATTTGACTCTGCAAAATATCCTTTATCAGCTATGAAACTCAATCCATAAATAGACAAGAATACACAGACTATCAAGGATGGATCAACACCTCTAAAACAAGCATCTGAATGATTTGGTTCAATTTTGAACCTTGCTGTCTACAATAGGACTGTGCTGTCAAAAAGAGAATTAGGCTTTGAATAAAATCAAGAATGAATGAAAACTGAACTATCTCATGAAATCAACAGAGAAAACCTTAGTCTTGCTTTCTCCTTCTATTCTCCCCTTGTTTCTTTTTCTCATTTAGATTTTATTCCTTCCAAATAAGTTGAAGTAGTTCAACTACTTTCTTTAGTTAAGTTAGTTTGACTTAACTAATTTAGTTTAGGAGAAATAATAATAATAATAATAATAGTTAAGGGTCTTTAATTAATAATAAGTAGGTACGTGGGACTCCTTGTGACTCCCTTCTTTTATTCTTTTCAAATTATAAAATAAAACACAAATGGATAATCATTTCAACACATGCCACCCTTGTAACTCTTTTAGATACCTTCAAAATTGAATATTAAATATCAGAAATAATTTAAATCACATCCAAAAATATCCACATAAGCCATATTATCCAAAAAAGAGCTTGTTGTCCAAACTTTATGCAGGCCATTTTCTTCATCAACTCAATCATAAAAACACATAAATTAAAAGCCATACTTTCCACTCTTAGAGGCAATTTTTCTTTTATCACTGCTTTCCACCTTTGATTTCCTGGAATTAGCATGTGGTTGATTTGAACCTTGAGGATGTATCTCACTAATAACATGGGAACAATCATCCTTCAAATGCATGCAGGAGGACATGGATTTTGAAGAGTCATTTGAGGGAGAGGAAGGGGAGGCAACAACTTTGTCTTTATCTTGCACATGGGGAATATCAATTTTAAGTCTTTTCCTTGCATGTCAAGATTGGATAGGTGAATCAACTGGGGAAATCTAAGAATTAGGATTGTAGGAGGTGGAGGAGGTAATGAAAAATTGGGCCATCCACGATGGTGAGAGATAATCAGGTTGACAATATATGTCCATCCATCATTTGCATGGACGTCTGATTGCAAGGACACATGAGGAGGCACATTAATACTAATGATGTTCTGAGACTAGAAGGGAGGTCTCTCTGGTCGAGGTTGTACTATTCCTTTCCCGATCCATTTAAAGAGCCTATCTTGGAACAACTGGTTCAATTCTTGGGGATCGACATCAAAATGAATGGAGAATCTAGGCCTTCTAGGCCCTCTGTTCCAATTTCCTCTTCCTCTATTATTTCTTCCATGGCTGCCCCTATTGAAGAAACTCATCCTGTAGTAACAATTCATCAGTTACTAAGCCCTTAATAAACCATACATGACATTTTTATTGCATGAATAAAAAAATGGCTCAGAAATTGACACGCAATACATGCAAATCCATCCATAACAAACCATTTAATAATCACCAAGTGAGCAGGGGGTGACAAGGTTCATGGGACATATGGAGGGAGTGTAATGAGCAAAAGGTGGTATAATGAGAGGGGATAATTACATGAATATTGCTCAACAATTAATTAAATAATTTAACTCTGTAAAATATACCAAAATATCAATTGCCAACCATTGATGTGTTATCTCTTTTGTCGTTGTTACACAGACCTTTTAAATTTATTTTACAAAACATGGATGTCATAAATGAAATTGGGATTATGAGGGGAATATAATGAGCGAAAAGTGGTAGCATGACAGGGACATAATATGGATACTATTCATATAAAAATAAATCAAATCAAACAATCAAACACATCTTTGTTCAGACCTCCACATTTCAATCAACATTCACTTTTCAAAACCATCATCTAAATTGTTACTTCCTTTATAGATTGCTTGTTGGCTTCCAAAAAATAATTCATATACCTAGAAATACTCAATTACAATAGCCTTTGCATCTATACAATATTTATATAGCATTCCTAACAACAATATTGCAATCAATATGATAAAGATAATAACCCTTTGAGCCACAACCATTCATACTCCAATGCTAAATCCTTTTTTTTTCTTTTTAAAACCAATAGAATACACATAGTGATTCCAACCATTCATATCCAATATTTATTCTTTAAAATCAATAAGAATATGCACAATATTTACCACCTTTTGTCCATTATTCAAACACTATTCAACATAATCAACTGGGCATTAAAACTTTGAATCGGACCCCAATCCTTTCACACATAGGTATCCTTTAAATATAATCAACGTAAGAATTGATTTGAATAACATTCAACAAATAACATGCAACTCCTGAGCCCAAGCTTCATATAAATTAGCATGTACAAACTTCTTTTAAAATTTCCAACGAGAAACAGAGCCAAATCGTGCCCAATTGACCAAGAACAGATAGTGCTTATTTACCCTTAACTGGATTGAAATGATATCAAGATCTTATTTAGGGTTTAAACACATCAAATGGAGAATAAGAACAGATGGCTCAATCAAAGGAAGAATTCCTCAAAAATGCAGACAACTCGTGCCATTCAAAATTTACCACAAACATATAACAAGTAACCATAATCTCGACCGTGAGGGTTACCAAATGACAGTTAGCGAACTCCAACAGGGAACAAAAAGAAGCAAACTCTTAAATAACAAAGTAAAATGAGTGTCCAAGTACAAAACCATGCCCAACAAAAAACATATATAATGCTTCCATTAACTTCTTTGGAGCGTTAAGTTTAGACTATGCACTACTTTCCAAGAAACAATGTTAGTGAGGGAAACACTATGATAACTAACAACTCAAGGATTTTCCAAGTCAAGGAAAGAAAAAATTTAAACTTACAACAGTTCACATTGCAACCTAGAGGATCTAAAATATCAACCATAGAGACAAAAGTGGAGTGGAAATTCTTAAACACAGAGACTAGTGGTAATACTCATGTGCAAGGATTAGAGCTTGTCAAACATAATAAATTTCCACAGAGAAATCAAACCCAAAACCCAAGCCGATTGAGCATGATTCATTGTTATTTTATCCATAAACCCATGCAAAGATTACACATAGTAAGGTGAGCATAATCATTCTTTTTGTTTAAAATGGAAACAATCCAAAATAATCATGAGAATAAACCATGGACACAATGCCAATACATAGTTCAAAAATACCATAACAACTTAAGAAACACACAGACCGGGAACAATCCTGAGCCAAAAATTGATTCAATGTGTAGAGAAGCCATCATGGATGGAAGAGTAAGGAACCCATACCTGGAAAATCCTGTGCGAGGAAGAGACTAGATTCCTTTACAACCGAATAATGCGGAGCATCAACAACCATTAGAGCCAAAAACCAAAATGCAAGTATGACTAGGGTGACGGGCTCGAGGGGTGTTTGAGTGACGTGTAGTAAATGCACGTCACTTCTCCCCACAACCTCTTTCGATTCAATGTATGAGCCAACCAATTCACCATAGAAGTAATAATTTAATCAACCATATATTCATTACCATATCCCATTTTCATAGTGCGCCACCCTTGGTAATGTCAACCCTTTTAAAAAAAATAACAATGTGCTATAACGTTACCCCATGTTCATCCACATATAACATACAAAAATACGCATAACTATAGAAGCAAGGGTTTGTGCACCCTTCTTTTGTCACAATAGTACATAGCATTAGAGCTTGTGTATCTTCCTTTTATTTAAAAGAGCTCCCATATCATCCCTTATATCAAGATGATATTTAACCCAATTAATGCCATATTTAATTGCAATATCAAAACAAAACTTATAATAAGTCTTTCATCCATAGGGCGGCCTTAACATAATTTGCGAGTGGTCATCAAAACTATCAGTGCCATGCATTAATCAACCAATCATCATATGTCATCACAACATTTTAACCATGATTTGAAACAATGAACCGTTGAGGACTGTGTTGGTACCATCACATAAGCAAACAACATAAGCACAAAATATCCATCATAGCACCACAAGTCTACAAGGGGTCCCCACCTACTAGTATATTATTAATATAAATATTTAATAGAGCTTGGAAATCATTTGTGAGCATAGTATTCATCGTTGCATTTTTAAGCGTCAACAAACTAGCAACACCACAAGGAAATCTTTTTCCAACAGATTAAGAACTTAAAATGTCTGGTTTCATAGGCCAGGTGAAACATTAGATCAAGGAATTATACATCAAAATGATTATACAATAGGGGAAGTGAGGCGTTTTAAGGGAAAAAATGATTTGGGATTTTGGGAATAACTCATGGAAAGTGTTATGTATGAGAGGCGTATTCATGTATGCATAACATTCGATTAATCATAGTGAAAGCATTCTTTGCTTTAAGGATAAAAATTTCTGGTGTGCTCTTTTTTGAATCTCGGGCAGAGGGAAGGAAAGGAAAGCATAAAATAGGGATGAAAAACCAATTATCTTATCTAACAACAGTAATGGAAGAAGATAGCAATTTCAATGATGTATTCAAGGAGGGACATCATGATAGTTGTGTAACTTGATTTTTATTGATTAACAATACTTGCAGAATAACATCGATGTGGCAAAACTGATCCAGGATTTTATTTATGAAACGAAAAGAAATTAATAAAAGAAAAACAACATAAAAATAAAACAACCAAGCAAAATCAAAGAAGCGAAACAAAAACTATAATACAAAAGTAATTCCATACAAAAATTAAACTTTCAAACTGGTTCCACATAGTGTTTCAAGTGGGAACAATTGGTGCTATAGGTAAATAATCACTCTTCCAAATCATTTAGAATATAAGAATTTGTGCCCAAGACAAAAGCGATTTTAAAAGGACCCAACCATACCTTTTGAAACTTTGAATGCCTTCCTCTATCAGCGTGAGATGAATCCCAAAACAAGACTTTCTCATTTACTTTAAATCTGATAGCGTTTGCACTTTTATTGAAATATTTCTTTACGGTTTTCTATATTTTATTTATGTTCTCCAAGGACAATATCCTTCGTTCCTCTAAAGCCAACAATGCATTTATCCTTTGAGGGATATTATAATAATTCAATTCTTCAATCTGTAGCATCAACAGTAGAGAAGAAAGTTTTAGCTCGGTAGGCATAATGGCTTCTTGAACATAAACAAGCTGAAAGCGGGTGCAACCTGTGCTCACCTTGGTAGTAGGGCGATCTTCCCAAAGGGTGGAAGTGAGGAGGGTGTTCCATTGACGGGGCTTATCTTCAATGAGCCTCTTGATAATTCTAACCATATTTTTGTTGGTAGACTCGACTTGCCCATTTCCTTGAGGGTAATAAACTGATGAGGTAAAATGTTTAAATAGTTTACCTAGAAACTGAGTCAACTTAGTAGAAATAAAAGTGGGACCGTTGTCTGTAATAATCTCTAAAGGAAAGCCAAATCTGGAGAAAATATTAGTTTCAAGGAAAGAAATAACTTGCTCAGCTGTGAATGTTTAAGTGGGACAACTTTAGTCCATTTCGTAAAATAACCTGTGGCTGTCAAGATGAAAACTTGCTCTATTGGAGATGGACGATTAATAGGACCAATAAAGTCCAGACCCCATTTTGAAAAAGGAAATTCAGGGAGGACAGGTTGTAAAGGCATGGAAGCAAGACATTCTTTCCCGATGAACTTCTGGAACTTGTCACAAGATCTTGAAAAGTTATAATAATCTCAAAAAATTGAAGGCCAATAATACCCTTTTCTGATGATTTTTAAAGCATTAGTTTTAGCAGAAAAAGTGGCCGCCCACATGAATAACAAAATCTGAAGATCCATGGGTTTCTTGTAACAATTTTTGTGCTTACTCGACATATCTCCTAAACAAGAAGTCTCCTAATATGACATATTTGGAAGATTCAAGACATAGCCTTCTCCTTTGATGAGTATCTAAGCTATCTGGACATCTATGATTTTGCAAGTAATACACCAAATATTTATACCAGGGATGTTCAACTATAGGAAGAATCTGACTATCAATGTAAAATAGTGCTGACATAGAGCTATCTTGTTCACCAATTTCTTCACTTTCTTCAACATGTTGAGCCAAGTGAAGGGATAAGTCATGTCCCTTAATGGTTTTTGAAGTCATGATGGTTAAATCATGCTCATGGATCTTGGCAAGCCAATGTGCAAGATTCCCTGAAAGATAAGTCCGTGAGAGAAAAAACTTGACAACAGGCAAAGGGAATTTTACCAGCATGTGCTTACCTAAGATAAAGTGGCAAAATTTCTCTACAGCTTTAACAAGAGAGAAATCATGTTTTTCAATATAAGAATATTGGAATTCATCATATGATAAGTTTTGAATCATGTAAGCTACTGGTTTTTCGTTACTCTGGTCATCACATTGTATGAGGATAATAGAGACCGCTTCCTATGTGGCATTAGTATATATAATAAACTCTTTCTCAAAATCCAGCTTTGCCAAAACTGATGCGGAACTGATTTCCTTCTTAATCCTTACGAAATCATTCTCAACGTCATGAGTCCAAGAAAAGGAGAAATCTTACTTGAGAATATTGTGAATTGGTTTAACCATTACAAAAAAATCATGAACAAAGCTACAGACAAAATTGATAATACCCATAAAGGCTTGAACCTCATTTTTGGAAGTGGGGGCAGGAAGGTTTAGAATAGCAACAATCCTTTCGGGATTTATGCTTACTCCTAAATCAGAGACAATATTCCCAAGGATCTTTCCCTTGGTAACACCGAAAATAGACTTTGAAGGATTTAAATAAATGTTGAATTTCCTGCATCACATGAGGACCTTTCTAAGATGACCAAAATGATCCAATCGATTCTTTGAATATATAGTCAAGTCATCAAGATAAATTTGAATAATATTACCGATCAGATCTTCAAAAGCTATATGCATAGCTCTTTGGAAAGTGGCACCTATGTTAGATAAGCCAAAAGGCATGTGTTCATAAGAAAATGTGCCCCAACGTGTAATGAAAGTGGTTTTGTATTTATTTGTCATTTTTACCTTGATCTGATTATAACTAGAAAAATAATCAAGTAAAGACATCATCTGTGACCTTGCAACTTGTTGCAAATCATTTCCATATTAGGGAGAGGAAAATGGTATTTTATGCTCACTCTATTTAATGCATGGAAATCAACGCACAATAGGATCTGACCAGTTGTTTTCTGAACAAGAACCAAATTGGAAACCCACTCAGAATACTTAACATGGAAAATTATCCCAACCTTCAAGAGTTTTTCCAACTCCTTCCGAATATTCACTTCAAGTCTGGGGTTAATGGGTCTTTTTTTTTTCCTAACCGGTTTTATGCCTTCCTTGATAGGAATGACATATTGTATAAGAGCAGGATCAAAACCACGAAGATCCTCATAGGACCAAGCAAAAAAATATTGAAATTCACAAAGTAACTCAGTGAATTTCAACTTTTCTTCATCAATACATTGGGAACCTATCTTAACATTCTTTGGGGAATCAGGTGTCCCAATGTTCAAGGAAATGGTTTCACCCACTTTCCTTTTTGACTCCTCTTCTTTATGTGTTTCTTTGTTGCCTACATCACTCGATTAAAATGAACTTTCTAGAGGAGTCAAGCCCTTCAGAATTTTGTTGTTTTCCATGGATATAATCTCCTTGGGCTTATATGGTTCATTTTGTATGAAAGCACATATGGTTTCATCACTAGGGAAGACCTTCCATGACTCTACATTGTCAGGGATATGAGGATGATATAAATTTTGAAAAGTACAATCAGGTCTTTATGCTAGAAGTTTCCGAGTAGGAGAGGCTGCAAAAACAACTAACCTGTCAGCCATTGAATTCAATTCCCTTTTAACATGAGTGATGTTAAATGATAATAAGTTCGAGATACCAAACAGTTTGGGTGTAGCATTTCATTAACTTGTTGCTAGGAGAATATATTTTACGTACAAGGTTTACAACAAGTTCAGAGTCCCCAAAAACTGTAAGGTGACCACAACCTAAATTATAGGCATTTTCAATGCCTAACAGTAATGCTTCAAATTGATGACGTTGTTTGTGCAAACAAATTCTAACCTATAGGAAAAGTTGTGAATTTTACCTATAGGTGAGTACAAGATAATTCCAGATCCATTACCTTTGTTGGATCATGAACCATCAAAGTGCATATGCCACATCCCATCCTCCAGGTCAATTTGTTCTAGGGTAGTGTTATCCTCATCTGCAAAGATGGAATACACTCCTAGGTCCTCCTCGACATAGTTTACATTAGGCTGTGGGATTCTTTCTATATACGGTGAAATTATTCCCTCCCTTAGGACTATGATGTTCTTCTCATTCTGAGGAATGGATAAGTGTGTCCCATCGAGTGAGAGATATCCACCTGTTAAAGCTTTCCAGTCTCTTCCTAATATGATTGAATAATTACTCACTGGCATGTCAATTACCTGAATATTAAGGGTTGTCCTTATTTCAGGATGCGCACACAGAACCAAAGTCATGCCTTTGATTTCACCTATGGCCGATTGTTGTAAACTATTATAAGAGAGCATGCTTCTGGAATTTTCATTTGTACAAGACAAGCCTAGCTCTTCCATAATAATTTTTGACATTACGCTTGGGCCCAAATCGTCGTCAATTAGACAACAATGGGCTATTTTTTCCATAATATTTACAGAAATGAAAAATGGGGTATTTTTTACAGGGTGTCTAAAGATATTTACACCTACTTTATTTACACTAGAATCCTCTTCTTTTACCTCTTTAGAGAGATTGGCTATGGTGGAAGTTTTTCCTTCCATGAATTTTTTTAGATGCTTTTGTTGCTCAGGGACGACAACCATGTCCAAAAGAGAAGCATCGGCCTTGATATTAGCCAATTGGTTGAGAATGTTGTATTTGGAAGAGGGAAGAGGGGAGGGAGTTCCTTGACTGTCAAGAGTCTTGGGAGATTTTTAAATAGCAACTTGCGAAGATAAGCTTGGGCTAGAAGAAGTACGAGGGAGATCATATTTTCCTTTTGAAGCATATGATTTATTCCTAGTGTTTATGATCATGACATCCTCTAGCTCTCCGAAATCTAGAACAACAATGGTAGTTTTAGGCCTTTTTCCAAATATTTTATCTCTGACACTCTTCTTTACCTCACAAGTACTTTCCTCATGTTGTTCCTCGCAAAAGTTACACCATCTGCGAGGCATGATGGCTTTGGGATGAAAGATGTTTTCGTTGGGATTCCTAAAAGATGGTGAAGAAGAAGATGATGCCCCAAGAGTAAGTGAAGGGACATTTCCCTTTTGCTCATATGCTATCATTTGGTTATTCATATCCTGTACAAGTTGTAAGAGAGAAGACATGTTCGTTTGTTTAATTGAGTCTCCTTTGGGAAGACTTTTTCTTTCAAGTTGTTCTTCATACTGTAGAAAAGTATGCAGAGTGGAACAAATATTTTCAATAACGTTTTCTTCAAGCCTATGACGATAAGGGAAAGGTAGAGCATTATAGTAATTCATAAAAGCATCTTGGTTATGGGGGTGAATAAGTTCAGGAATTTGGTTATATAACTTGGTGAAACGTAGGTTGAAAGACTTGATAGTCTCACCGTATTTGTACACAATGTTATTGTATTCCCGTAATTGTTTGGTTGGGTTCTTAGAATTCCCATAACTATATTTGAACTAGTAAACTAACTCTTCCCAAGTGGAAAGAATCTTGGGAGGTAGATCAAAGAAATATGTCGTTGCTTTCCCTTCAAGGGAATTAAAAAATAAGCGCATACAAGTATCATTGTCATTAGCTCCTATATTGTGACAAGCATTGGAGAATGCCACCAAGTGTTCATTTGTAGTGACTGTGTTATTTCCAGAAAACCTAGGGAGATGCTCTTTGAATTTTGGAAGTGGATGAGTAGTAGGTGCTAGGTTTAGAGGAGAGGATACATTCCACGGGGTAGTAATAGCATCTTCTTTGAATTGAAAAATTCCATACTTCTTTATGACCTTGGTGGGGTTGGTAGTAGATTGGATAAGGACTTGATGGCTATACAAGCTACCAATCACTAACGAGGCTAAAGGTTGAGATGAAGAAGCAGCTCCAGTGCCATTAGAGCCACCCACAGATGCCATTTTGTGAAATATGGGTAAGGGATAGAAAGACGAACTAACTGAATAAGACAAAGTTCTCCTTAGAGTACCTTTTTGGGTTGACAACACAATGTTTCTTCTTCCTATTTCAATGATAGGGGTGATTTCAGGAGATAAACCTCTTCTTCTCCTAGAGATGCGAGGGTTTAAGGACATGAAAATAAGATCAAAACTTTAGGAAAAATAAATCTATAGTTGATTCCTAAGATTCCTTTTCATGGCCTCCCAACATTCCCGAACACTTATTTCTTATTCAATTACTGCCCACGAGTGTTCAAGCTCAGCCAAAGTATTAGTGGTTTCTAAGATGGCATTGAATAAAGTTAAATCAATGTTGGTTTGGTCTTTAAGACTGGGCTCAATGTTGGTTTGGTCTTTAAGACTGGGCTCAATATTGGGTTTCCTTGTAATAGGTACTGTCATAGAAGAAAGAAACTAGTCAAATAATCAAAAGAAAAAATATTCAATGATAATCACGAATATAATCAACCAGAGAGATATGGAAGATCTCCCCAGCATGGTCGCCAAATAAATGTTGAGGAAAATATATGAATTATCTTACTCAATCATTTTCGAATCTTTCCTGGCTAGGACAAGATAGTCAAGAATGTCATCCTATGTTTTATAGCCTCACAAATATTTTCCCAATCCACAAGTATTAATTACAAGGGTTTATGCTGATTTATTAATGAAAAGAATGTTGCAAAATAACATAATTTTTTTATATAAGTTTATGAAAAATATACAGATTACAGAAAATAAATATGGAGATCAAAAAACAAAAGTAACCAAGTCACTAATACACACAAATGAGACATAATAGCAATCTTCTTTATTTCATTCTGAGATATCAAAAGTGTTTTTCTCTTTACAAAAACCTTGTGAGGGAATAGACCAAAGTCTAATTTAGAGATCCCCGATGAACACCATACAAAAGGACTCTGACAAGAAGCAAAAATTGAAATTTATAATCTGGATCAACTTGCCACAGACTGCTTCCAATTTTACTCTGCAAAATATCCTTTATCAGCTATGAAAATCAATCCATAAACATACAAGAATACATAGACTATCAAGGATGGATCAACACCTCTAAAACAAGCATCATAATGATTTGGTTCAGTTTTGAACCTTGTTGTCTACAATAGGACCTTGCTATCAAAAAGAGAATTAGGCTTTGAATAAACTCAAGAATGAATGAAAATTGAACTATCTCATGAAATCAAAAGAGAAAACCTTAGTCTTGCTTTCTCCTTATATTCTCCCCTTGTTTCTTCTTCTCATTTAGCTTTTATGCCTTCCAAATAAGTTGAAGTAGTTCAACTATTTTCTTTAGTTAAGTTAGTTTGACTTAACTAATTTTGTTTAGGAGAAATAATAATAATAATAATAATAATAATAATAATAATAATAATAATAATAATAATAATAATAATAATAATAGATAAGGGTCTTTAATTAATAATAAATAGGTAGGTGGGACCCCTTGTGACTCCCTTCTTTTATTATTTTCAAATTATAAAATAAAACACAAATGGATAATCATTTCAACACGTGCCACCCAGGGATGATTTTAAGGGAAATTTATATTAAAATGTAGAAACATAGACTAATTTTAGTAGTCTTTAATATGTAAAATGTAAAATGTTTGGTGATAGTTTTGTAAAAATAATCAAATTTCTAAGGATTTTATATAGTTTTTATAAAATTTTAGTGATTTTTATGGTAAAATAATTTTATTCTATGAAATTTGGGCGAATCATTTAAAAAAAAAATGGAAATTGGAGAATCTTTTTCTGAGGAAAACCATGGAAAATTAGCCCATTTGGGAAATTTAGCCCCTAAAATCATCTATGATGCCACCCTTGTAACTCCCTTAGATACCTTCAAAATTGAATATTTAAATATCAGAAATAATTTAAATCACATCCAAAAATATCCACATAATCCATATTATCCAAAAAAGAGTTTGTTGTCCAAAATATATGTAGGCCACTATATTCATCAACTCAATCATAAAAACACATAAATTAAAATCCATACTTGCCACTTTGAGAGGCAATTTTTCTTTTATCATTGTTGTCCACCTTTGATTTCCCAAAATTAGCATGTGGTTGATTTTAACCTTGAGGGTGTATCTCACTAATAACATGGGAACAATCATCCTTCAAATGCATGTGGGAGGACACAGATTTTGAAGAGTCATTTGAGGGAGAGGAAGGGGAGGCAAAAACTTTTCCTTTATCTTGCACATGGGGAATATCAATTTTTAATCTTTTTCTTGCATGTGAAGATTGGTCAGGTGAATCAATAGGAGCAATGTGAGCATTAGGATTGACAAGGGGTGGATGAGGTAATGACAAATTGGGCCAGCCACGATGGTGAGAGACAATCATGTTGACAATATCTTGTCATCCATCATTTTCAGGGACTTCTGGTTACAAGGACACATGAGGATGCAAAGGAATACTGGTGATGTTTTGAGGCTGGAAGGGAGGTCTCTCTGGTGGAGGTTGTACTATTCCTTGCCCGATCCAGTTAAAGAACCCAACTTGGAACAACTGGTTCAATTTCTAGTGATCAACATCAAAATGAATGGAGAATCTAGGCCTTCTAGGCCCTCTATTCCAATTTCCTCTTCCTCTATTATTTCTTCCATGGCTTTCCCTACTAAATAAAATCATCTTGTAGAAGAAATTCATTAGTGACTAAGCCCTTAATAAACCATACATGACATTCTTCTTGCATGAATTAAAAATTGGCTCAGAAATTGACACAAGATGCATGGAAATCCATCCATAACAAACCATTTAATAATCACCAAGTGAGCAGGGGGTGACACGGTTCATGAGACATATGGAGGGAGTGTAATGAGCCAAAGGTGGTATAATGAGAGGGGATAATTACATGAATACTACTCAACAATTAATTAAATAATTTAACTCTGTAAAAGATACCAAAATATCACTTGCCAACCATTGTCGTGTTATCGCTTTTGTCGTTGTTACATATACCCATTTAATTTATTTTACAGAACAAGGATGTCATAAATGAAATTGGGATTATGAGGGGATTACAATGAGCGAAAAGTGGTAGCATGACAGGGACATAATATGGACATTGTTCATATAAAAATAAATCAAATCAAACAATCAAACACATCTTTGTTCAGACCCCCACAATTCAATCAACATTCACTTTTCAAAACCATCATCTAAACTGTTACTTCCTTTACAGATTTCTTGTTGGCTTCCAAAAAATAATTCATATGCCCAGAAATACTCAATTACAACAACCTTTGCATCTATATAATATTTATATAGCAGTCCTAACAAAAATATTGCAATCGATATGATAAAGATAATAACCCTTTGAGCCACAACAATTCATACTCCAATGCTAAATCCTTTTTTTTCTTTTCTTTTTTAAAACCAATAGAATGCACACAACGATTCCATCCATTCATATCCAATATTTATTCTTTAAAATCAATAATAATATGCACAATATTTACTACCATTTGTCCATTATTCAAACACTGTTTGACATAATCAACTAGGCATTAAAACTCTTAATTGGACCCCAATCCTTTCACACACAAGTATCCTTTAAATATAATCAACGTAATAATTGATTCAAATAACATTCAACAAATAAAATGCAACTCCTGAGCCCAAGCTTCACATAAATTAGCATGTACAATCTTATTTTAAATTGCCAATGAGAAACAGAGCCAAATCGTGCCCAATCAACCAAGAACACACAATGCTTATTTAACCTTGAATGGATTGAAATGATATCAAGATCATATTTAGGGTTTAAACACAGTGAATGGAGAATAAGAACATATGGCTCAATCAAAGGAAGAAGTCCTCGAAAACGCATACAACTCATGCCCTTCAAAATTTACCACAAACATATAACAAGCAACCATACTCTCCACTATGAGGGTTACCAAATGATAGTCAACCACCTTCAACAGAGAACAAAAAGAAGTGAACATTTAAATAACACAGTAAAATGAGTGTCCAAGTACAAACCCGTGCCCAACCAAAAGCATATATAATTCTTCCATTAAATTCTTTGGAGCGTTAAGTTTACACTGTGCACTGCTTTCCAAGCAACAATGTTAGCGAGGGAAATGATATGATAGATAACAGATTGAGCTTTGCCAATTGAAGGCAAGAAAAACTTTAAACTTACAAAAATTCACATTGCAACCCAGGGGATCGAAAATATCAATCACAAAGACGAAAGTGGAGTGGAAATTCTTAAACAAAAAAACTGGTGGTAATACTCATGCACAAGGCTTAGATCTTGTCAAACACAATACATTTCCACAGAGAAATCAGACCCAAAACCCAATCCGATCGAGCATGCTTCACCACTATTTTATCCATAAACCCATGCAAATATTACACACAACAAGGAGGGCATAACCATTCTTTTTTTTTTAAATGCCAACAGTCCAAAATAATCACCAGAAGAAACCATGGACACAACGCCAATACACAATTCAAAAATCCCATAACAGCTTAAGAAACACACAGACCACAAGCAATCCTGAGCCAAAAATTGATTTGAAGGGCAGAGAAACCATAATGGATGGAAGAGTAAGGAACCCATACCTAGAAAATCCTACACGAGGAAGAGACTAGAATGTATGCCTCCTTCAGGAACAAACAATGCGGAGCATCAACAACCATCAAATCTAAAAACCAAAATGAAAGTATGACTAGGGTGACAGGCTCGAGGGGTGTTTGAGTGACGTGCAGTAAATGCACACCGCTTCTCCCCCTACCTCATTCAATTCAACGTATGAGCCAACCAATTCACCATAGCACTAAGCATTTAATCAACCATATATTCATTACCATATCCCATTTTCATAGTGCGCCACCCTTGGTAATGTCAATCCTTTTAAAAAAAATAGAAATGTGCTATAATGTTACCCCATGTGCATCCACATATAACATACAACAAGGCGCATGACTATAGCAGCAAGGGTTTGTGCGCCCTTATTTTGTCACAGTAGTACATAGCATTAGAGCTTGTGTATTGTCCTTTTATTTAAAAGAGCTCCCATATCATCCCTTATATCAAGATCATATTTAACTCAATTAATGCCATCTTTAATTGCAATATCAAAACAAATCTTATAATAATCCTTTCATCCATAGGGAAGCCTTAACATAATTTGCAAGTGGCCATCAAAACTATCAGTGCCATGCATTAATCAACCAATCATCTTATGTCACCATAACATTTTAACGATGGTTTGAAACAACGAAATGTAGAAGATTGTGCTGGTACCATCACATAAGCAAACAACATAAGTGAAACATATCCATCGTAGTGCCACAAGTCTACAAGGGGGTCCCACCTACTATTTTATTATTAATATAAATAATTAACAGAGCTTGACAATCATTTGCGAGCATAGTATTCATCGTTGTGTTTTTAAGTGTCAACAATGTGGACAAAGGAGTACTTGTTGGTTACTCAAGTACAAGGAAATCATACAAGTGTTACAATCTGAGGTTGAAAAAAGTTGTGGGAAGCATCAATGTAACAATTGATGAAACAGGTGGCCAAGAATTAAAGGAAGAAGAAAATGAATCAATGAAACAATGTTACGAAGAAGAAGCATAAGATGAAGAAGAAGTAGAATGGGAAGATGAAGAGGATCAGACATAAGTAGAAGATAAAGTTCAACAAGTGCTTCCAAAGACACCTAGAAAACGAGTACAAAAGAATCATCCTTCAGATCAGATTATCAGAGACAAGGATGCAGGAGTTGAGACTAGAAGAAGAATCTGTTCACCAGAACAAACACACCTAACACTCTTATCTACGATTGAACCAAACAATTTTGAAGAGGCCAACAATGATGAATTCTGGAATAAGGCCATGGAGGAAGAATTGGATCAAATAGAGAAGAATGAGACTTGGGAATTGGTTCCAATACCAAAGAATAAGAATGTGATTGGCAAAAAGTGGGTTTTCAAAAATAAATTGAATGAAGATGGACAGGTCATAAGGTACAAAGCTAGATTGGTATGTAAAGGATACACACAGGTTGAAGGAATCGATTTTGAAGAGACATTTTCCCTAGTTTCCAGGATGTAAGCAATCCTATTTATTTTAGCTTATGCATGCTCCAAGAATATTAAAGTGTATTATATGGACATGAAATCAAATTTTCTGAATGAGGAACTTGAAGAAGAAGTATACATCGAACAACTAGAAGGATTTCAGTTGTCAGAGAACGTAGATTATGTGTGTAAATTGAAGAAGGCCTTGTATGGTCTAAAACGGGCTCCTAGAGCATGGTACTCTAGACTGGATAAATATTTACAGCAGGCAGGTTTCAGAAAAGGAAGTGCAAACAACAACCTTTACATCAAGGTAACTCAATATAGTATTTTATTAATTGAAGTTTATGTTGATGATATTATTTTTGGAAGTACCGATGACAGGTTAAGCTAGAAAATTTCAAAGGATATGCATAATGAATTTGAAATGTCATTACTCAAAGAACTATCCTTCTTTCTGGGTCTTCATATATGTCAAAGCAACCAAGGAAAATTTATTTCTCAAATTAAGTATATAAGAGAAATGCTAAAGAAGTTCAGAATGGAAGATTGCAAACCAATTACCACTCCTATGCAAACCAGTTGCAAGTTGAGAAAAGATGAGGATTCAAAGTCTATAGACTAGAGGAAATACATGTCAATGATTGGTAGTTTACTATATGTGACATCATCCACACCAGATGTAATGTAGGAAGTTGGATAGGTGGAATGATTTCAAGCAGCACCAAAGGAATCACATGTCTTAGCAGTGAAAATGATCTTCATATATCTCAAAGGAACAAAATATTTTGGATTATGGTATCCAAAAGGAAAGGATCTATCATTTATTGCCTACACAGACGCAGATTAGGCAGGCTGCATTGATGATCGACGAAGCACCAGTAGAGCAATGTTCTAATTGGGAGAGTGTTTAGTATCTTGGCTAAGCAAGAAACAATCATCGGTATCCTTATCTACAACCAAAGCAGAATATATTGCAGCAACATGAACTTGTACATAGGTTCCATGGATGAAACAAAATTTGAAAGATATACAGGTTGAGTATGATGATCCCATTCCAATCTATTGTGATAATACAAGCACCATCAATATCTCAAAGAACTCGGTGATGCACTCCAAGACCAAACACATTCCAATCAAGTATCACTTTATACGGGAACATGTTGCAGAGAAGAACATCAAAGTTGAATATGTGGGCACAAAACAACAAGTGGAAAACATGTTTACAAAACCGCTTCCATAGGAAGACTTTGAGTATCTTCGCCAGAGACTCAGAGTAATTTCTACTCCAAAATGAATGCTTTTGAATGCTTATATTATATGTCTTAGATTTACATGAGGAAGCACCATACAGAGAACAATTCAGGTTGGGAGATTAGTTTCAGGAAGAGTTCAGTTAGGGGGAGAAGCCCTGGATGGAAAGAAACATTTTCCATTGATGGCAAAGGAGGAGAGATTTATCAGATGAAAAGGTAAATGCTTGGAGAAAGAGCACAAAGGCATGGTTCCAGGGGGAGCGATAGTCACAAGGGGAGCATGAGTGATATGACTTCAGTATTTCATCAGAGTGTTTCAATCAATGCCAAAGGGGGAGATTTTTTATTATTTGGGTTGGTTGTCATTGATGTCAACCCTTGAAGAAAGTCCGGTAGCGAATTTTGGTAGCACAAAGGTTTGGGTAATGGACCCAAGTTTGTTTGATGTAAAATGGTATGATTTTTAATATATTTGAAGGTAAGACTATTCTAGATGGATATTACATGTCATGCCGTTTCCGGTTGTATGTGGAACATCACATAAATCCTCACGGTTAGAGATTTATGGCCTTGTGAAGTTGGAGAACCCTCACGAGTCATCTAAAAGCCCCAAAAGGTCAAAGTAGTCAAAGTGGTTGCAAAGAAGAAATTATTTAAATAATAAAGTGAAGTGATGAGTGTACTATAATTCAAAGCAGATACAAAATAAATTATTTAAATAATAAAGTTAATGGAGAAATTACTAAGTGGACAAGTGGTTAGAAGTGGGTTAGCCCTAAAATAAGGAAAGTGGTTTAACATGGTTAGAAAGTAACCCCTTGAAGAATCTACATAAAAGTATAAACAAGAGGCAAGGGTATCTCATTTAATTACACTTGAACATATTGAATATCTACAAGTGACTGAGGTAACCAAACGATATCTAAGGAAAATTTCAGAGGGAAGGTGAAGTAAAGAAGACCGAAATTCAAGGGAGGATAAATTCATTTGATGATGCTTTCTAATGTATGTTGTTTACATGTCATCTCACCATTTTCGCAATAAATTTTTTTGTAGAATGATTTAGACCACATAATATGGAGGTCGTTGAGGAAACATATCCAAGTAGTTGTGATAAAAATTTCATCTTGTGGGTCGTTGTATTTTTGGAGTTACACTCCGTGGAAAATAGGGTTTGTGGCTAGTCCTGAAACTAGTCTAAAACAAGTGTTTTGGGTAAAAACGTCATAAATTATTCATAACAGATCCAAATTCAGTAAAACCAAATATATTGGTTAGAGTAAAGTCTGTATTATTCTTTGTACCATTTTCATATTCATATAACAAATATTCCATGCGGGCCATGCTCTACAAGTTCACTCTCTAGAATAAGACAGAATTCAACAAGGTATGCCATTTTTTCTATAACTACTTTTATGAGAGGTTCCAAGTAGTGAAACCTAGAGGAATTGCATAAAAGACAGTGAAGAACATTGTGTACTATTTTTTAGATCTTTATTCATTACAAGTACATAGTTATGATTATTTCAAGTTAGGGTTGTTGACTAATCCAAAATTATTCATGTGAGACTAAAGTAAAGTTTGATGAAAATGTTAGTCTCTTGTTGTTAAAGTTAAGGAAGGTTTGCAGGTATGTGATCATACACACTAGGTCTATTACAGAGTTACGAATCAGATTTGGATGATGAAATTGATGAGGTATTTTTGTTGAGGTTGGCGTACAGGTTGATGCATGGTTCAAGCTATTGATACAGGTTGATTGGTGTAGGTTTACAACAATATATCTCACAGTGATAGTGTGAAAGTGGTTCCATCATTCTACTTATATTTCAGGGTGGTTGGATAGGGCAAGGATAGGTGGTTGTAGCCACCTTTCAGTTGAAGCCGAAGAACATAGGGGGTTGTAGCCTCCTTCTGGTTGTAGCCAGAGAATTGGGGAGTTGGAGCTTCCCTCAGGTTGTAGCCTGAGAAACTAGGGGGTTGGAGCCTCCTTCTAGTTGCAGTTGGAAAACAAAGGAATTTGGTGCATCCAATGAATGTAATTCTTAAAGACGTATAAGAAAAAAACATTATGTGGTTTTCTCCCACTTTGGGTTTCCATGTAAAAACACTAGTGTACTGTGTATGTGTATGATTTCTCATTTGTTCATTGTTTATTTACTCTAAAACTATTGGATGATAATGCTACATTGATACAACACTTTCATTTTATGGTTAAAAAGGATTAGATAGCTATATTACAGATTCACCCCCCCCTCTTAGTAATCCAACATACTTTACCCATTTGCACGAGTTGTCATATGTAAGAGGGACACATGGAAGGTGAAATTTATAGGGTCACGATATCGTCGTCAAAGAAATTGAAGGAGATGATGAATGGGTATCAACGAGTCGACTCTTCAACCATATAGCTTGGGGTAATGTCATTGTTGGGCTAGTTTAACTAATAACACAAGAGACAACCTGGTTTCATTCTTTGACGATGAAACATGAACCTTTGAAAAATTATGTCAGTGAAATGATGCCATGTAGCATGAATCACGCGTGATAACGACTTCATCTGGTTGGATTAGAGTGTAGGATTGTTTTGGGTCCTGCCTTCCACATCATATAATGATTAGTTCTTAAAATATTGTGGGACTAATCTCCCGTTAACATGTGCCTACATAATAGATTCCTTTGTTGTCTCACACTTTCCATGTGTATGCAGTCATCGTCAAAATATCTCTCAAGAGGGAGCATCGAAATATATGAAGGAAATGCATGCTCTCTTTCTTGATGATGAAAACGGGGAGAGTTACTCGAACACATGCATTAATCAAAGGGGCACCCCATAGAGTATGTGACACTTTAGCAAAAGGGTCTAAGGTTATTTAAATATAATTAGAATAATGAATTGGGTGGGGGGTCCACCTTTGACACTCTCTATAGTTGGTTTTCTAGAATTATAAGAGCTAATATCCTCTTGACACATTAACACGAGGTAGGGACCCACATGAGAAGGTAAATGGATTCTTCATGGAATAGTTATTTTCGTTGGATATGTGGGGGGAGTTTGTCTAGGTGATTTACCTCAATATCTTCTCTCGAGCATATAGTTAAGGAAATTTTAGTGTCAGAGAGAGTCGTCGAAGATTCGAAAACAACTTGACTTTAGTGGAAAGAGACCCGACGATCCTTGAACATTTTTTATTAGAAAGGGGATTCCCTAAAGGTTTTTAAAGGGTTTGACCGGAGACAAAGGGGAGGCAGATGGTCAATATTATTTGGAAGGATTTTAATTATTCTAAATTCCTTAGAGAAACCTTAGAAAGTGTGTACAGAGAAGTAGTTTTATGAACGAATAACTAGTCAGTTTGAAGTGATAAGTACCTTGCTTACAATTTCAGTAGGTAGGTACTTGCTAAAATCCTCTAAGCTAGAGAATTTTAGTTGGTTGTTGTGTATTCCACAACACACTATCACATTACTAGCGTTAAAATGAGTATCCACACATTTAGAGGAGTACCAACACACTGAATTAAGCCACCCTTTCTTCAAAGTTTTAACATCTTCCCTCAATTAGTTTTAAGTTAAAATATAAGGAAATGTGAATGGTTGTTTGAAAAATTTTGGACCATCCTTTCATCATCAAATGTTTGCTTGTGAAGGCATCATATTATAATACACAAATGGAAGGTGAGTTAAGAAGACTGAGTATGCATATTTCATTATCCATTTTGTATCCTCACAAATTATAACTTGTCTCCCTTTCTCTCTAGGTAGAAGATATCATTCAAATTGACATTATTTTCCAATGAAGAATGACTAAACACACCCTAATTGTCAACATATGTTTGAAAGGTATAATATAGAATGTCGAGGTAACTTTATTTTAATTCATTCAAACCTCATTTGACCAAACCAAGGTATGATACATCAAGCCAAAGGTTGAGATGCCTCTCCACAACAACATACAACTCATATAGTTATGTATTACCATGTATGACATTGTGCAACCTATCCTTGATTGGGAGGAATAATCGTACGCCCTTTAGCTGCTATAAATTGAATTTATCCACTATGAGAGGGCTTCTTGAGGTTTATTGGGTTGTATATTGGCCCTCAGTGAGCTAGAGTTGGTGAATTTAAGCTTCAAAACTCTATAGGAATCTTGTGGCATCCATGTCAATTCACAATTGCATTTTTCCCTACTTCTAACAGTCAAAATCGCAAGAGGCACCAATTAATGAACTCTTTGCAAGATTGAAACAACCAAATAATGGTGTCCATTGATCTCCAATTTCATAAATTAACCAATGGTGAAGGATATAGATATATCATGATATGTTTTTATTATTAAACTACTCCAATATGAAGGAAAATTCCAACACTATAGAGATAAATAAAATATCAACTCACTAACTAATACAACAACCATTAAAATCTTTAGAGTTGCCATTGAATCTTCAGAGAAGAAATTAAAAATGTGTATAGTAGCTTCATTAGACTACAAATTCAATTTAACATAGAAAAATAACAACACATCATGGATAAATGAAACAACATGGAAACATTATTTACCTTGGAAACCCAAATGCGAAAATTAGTGTTAGATGGTTTCTTAGTCTCTGTTTTGACAATATCAGGTTACAATGCAACTCATGGCTCTATGGCCATCCAAAAATTTTCACTACTCTTCTTCCTTTGCATTCTCTCCCCCTAGCTAAGAAAATACCCTTTGAGAGTGAAAGTACAATAAGAAATAAAGAAAGCTAGGGCAATGGGAAGGCCAACATGACTAACCTTTCATTTCTCATTCCTCAGTCTCCTCTCTCCTATTTTTTTCATTTATTTCTCTTTTGTCTCATTATTTTACATTTTCATTGTCCTTTATGTTTTATCTAACCTTCTTTAATCAACGAATTACACTTGCAGGTACTAAGTGTTACAAACATTCGCTTGTTCGAATCCATTTCGGATCATGAGGATATTAATGTTGGGTTGTTATATTATTTGCAGTGAAAGTATAGTCGAGGTGAATCGATTGAAGGTAGAAGTCGAGGTAGATCGATAACAAGTCGAAAGTGGAGTTTAGTTGACCAGGTAAATACGAAGTTGAAGGTAGAGGTAGTTCGACATGGTAAATGCATTGAAAACAAGTTGAAGAGGTCAAAAAACAAGAGGTTTATAAGCGGGCATGTGACGACCGAATGAAGGCCAACTGGTAGTCGAATGGTACTACGACTTGGAGTCGACTGTAAACAAATACTAATATTTGTGGGATTTGTAGCCAATGATATGCATGGATCTGTAATCATTTTTGGGCACCAAGTCTTTAAGGATTTTCCTGTTGTAAAGCCTATAAAGATGCATGTTGTAAGGCCATAAAGGCCAATGCATAAATCGTAGGATAGCCAGTCTTTAGAGAAATATTTAGATGTAGGTTGTTGGTCATGCATATGTAAACCAGATTGGCTATACGGTTTTTCTTACCTAGGAGAGAGTGTATGATTTCGATTGTGTCTTAGGTGTGGACCAAGGTTAGACATGTAACCTTTTAGTCATATTGAATAAGACAACAAGAGAGAAGAACACTCAAGGAATGTTGACTTTCTCCGTTTGGGTTTCCAAGGTAAAATCTTTGTGTATTGTGTGATTTCTTTGCCATTTACATTCTTGATTAAATTCATCTTCTCTTCTACTAGTTTTAGTGTGGAAGTGTCTCTCATTTCCTGACAAGTGGTATTAGAGTTGTGATTTGACAAGTGGTATTAGAGATGTACTTTGACAAGTAGTATCAAAGCCTTGTTATGCTTTGACGAGTGTATCAGATCTTGATTTACCAATATTGAATATGATAACTAAACCCTAAGTACAGTAAGAGTTGTAAGTCATAAATTGTGTTAAAGATCGTGGTAAAGAATGGGGAGTAGTTCAAGAATAGAGATAGAAAAATTCAATGGCTAGAATTTTGAGCTTTGGAAGCTTAAAAGGGAATATATTCTTGTAGATCAAGAACAATGGACAACGGTCTGTCCAAGTACCTAGCTGAAAGACACGTTGAAGGAATAATGGGAGAAACATGAAAGAATAGTAAGAAGTACAATTCAAATTTGTCTTGTAGATTTGGTACTGCTAAATGTCTTAGGTGAATATCCAACCAAGAAACTATGGGAAAAGTTGGGAATCTTATACCAATTGAAATCTCTGGTAAATAAGATGTTTCTCATAAAGAGACTGTATATTCTAAGAATGAGTGATGGTGGTTCGGTGACTGAGTATTTAAGTGCATTTAACACCATTTTAAGCTAGTTATCGTCTGTGGATATTAAAATCACTGAGGAGGAGTAGTGTTTAAGCCTATTATATTCTTTTCCAGACTCTTGGGATAGCTTAGTCATGGTTATAGGGAGTAATACAACCACACTAGCACTAGAAGATGTGGTTGCTTCTATGTTGTTAGAATAAACGTGAATAAAGAACATGGAAGGATCGACCAAATATGCTTTAGTGGTGAGAGGTCGACCAGTTGAAAGAGATAAAAGAAAATTCTATGGTAGAAAGTCTAATTCGAAGGGTAGATATAAATCCTCGGTTTGGTCGACAAGAAGATGTTGGAAATGTGGTAAATTTGAGCACTACAAAAAGGATTGTAAGTCGAGGGTGATGGAAGTCAGTACGGGATCCGGTGAGAAGAAATCGATTGAAAGAAAGACAACCCCGGATAAGGGAGGTGATGTGTACCTTGCATCGACTAGTACACAGTCAGATCAAGGTATTTGGTTGATTGAATCAGGAGCATCTTGTCATATGACACCACATAGAGAATGGTTCTACAAGTATGAATGATATGATGGAGGTGATGTGTTCTTGGGGAACAACTCAACAACCAAAATTGTCGGACGAGGAAGAGTTTGACTGATACTGCAGGATGGGAGGAAAAGAAACCTTCTAGGTGTGCTACACATTCTAGGTTTGGAAAGAAACTTGATATATGTTTGTAATATGAGTGATGATGGGGTACAGATTCTATTTTAGAAGGATTCATGCAATATGGTCAATGGGGCAATGGTCTTAATGAAAGGATTTCGGATTGGAACTGTATACAAGTTGTTAGGGAATGTCGACTTGACTAGATGCAACAACATCATTTCTCCTGAAGTCAAATTGACCTTGAATCAACTCGACTTGACTGAGGATGATTCAGTACAGACCGACTCTACAAGACACGATGAAATTGACCCGACCATGGTATGGCATGAGAGGATGGGACACGTTGGAGAAAAAGGACTTCAAGCTATGCAAAACAAAGGTATGGTCAAAGGTTTTCCTGAATGTGGTTTATAATTCAACTTTTGTGAACATTTCATATATGGAAAACAAACTCGAGTGAGGTTCCCATCTGGAGTGACAAGGGAAAATGGGATTCTATAATTGGTGCACAGTGATGTGTTTGGCCTAGTTTCAGTGCCTTCACTTGGTGGATCCCTGTATTATGTCTCCTTCATAGATGAGTTTTCCAGGAAGACACAGATATATTTCCTAAGGAATAAATCAAAGGTTTTCGAGAAATTTAAAGAGTTTAAAGCTATTCCAGAAAACCAGAAAGATAAGAAGATTAAGGTGCTGAGAACTGAAAATGGTGGTGAATTTTGTGGAAAATAATTTGATCAGTTCTATAAGAAGTGTGGCATAGCACGTCAAAATAACACACCATATACCCCACATATGGCTCTGGGCTCACACAAGAATTCTGGGTGGAGGTAGTCAACACTGCAAGATATCTAATGAATGTGTCTCCTTCATTGGTGCGAGTCGACACGACTCAACATGAGTTATGGTTGGGTAAGAAGCCTTCAGTTTCACATCTCAAAGTATTTTGTTGTGATGCATTTGTGCATGTTCCTAAGGAAAAGAGGAGCAAGATGGACAAGAAGGCAATCAAATGTATTTTCATTTGATATGAAGAGGGAATGAAAGGATATAAGCTCTGGGATCATGCATCAAGGAGAAAAGTGTACAATCGAGATGTGGTCTTCAGAGAAGTTGGAGGTAAGTACGAGCTTGAATAATTTGTTCAGACTGAGAATAATCTTGAGGCGATGCGATTTGAACTGAGGTATGAAGAAGATGATTTAGATGAGTCGGCTGAATTTGAGGAAGAGGTGGAACAACAGACTCCGGTGGTAAGGAGGTGAAAAAGAGTAAGAAAACCAGTCAAAAGGTATAGTCCTCCCGACTTCCATTCCACATTCGTTCTAACTTCCATCAGAGATGAGCCCATGTCGGTCGGTGAGGCAGTCGACAGGTAGAGGGTAATCTATGGAAGGATGCCATGGTCAAAGAGATGGAATCCTTGCACAAGAATGAGACATGGTATTTAGTCAAGTTACCTAGTGGAAGAAACCTCGTAGGTAGAAAATGGGTATTAAAGAAGAAGATGAATGTTACAGGACAAGTTGAGAAGTTCAAAGCTCGAATTGTAGAGAAAGGTTATTTCCAAGTTGAGGAAGTCGACTTTGGTGAGATTTTTTCCCATGTTGCAAAAATAACTTCCATTAGAGTACTAATATATTTGGCTGCAACATTCATTCTGGAAATAGAACAGATGGATGTGAAGACAACGTTCCTACATGAGGACATGGAAGAATAAATCTACATGAAACAACCTAAAGGATTTGTAGTAAAGGGAAAGAAAGAGTTGGCATGCAAACTGAAAATATCCCTCTATGGTTTAAATAAATCGCCAAGGATGTGGTACTAGAAGTTTGACACATAAATCCTTAGTTTGGAATTTGTGAGAAGCAAAGTTGATCACTGCATATATTCCAAGGAAGAAGGTGGGTGTTTCATATATGTATCTTTGTATGTCGATGACATGTTACTGATTGAAAACAACATGGACGCAATAAAGGAGGTGAAGAAGCATCTATCCTCTAAGTTCAACATGAAGGATAACGGTGCAACTAACTTCATTCTAGGAATGGATATTAAGAGAGATTGAGCCACCATAAAGCTCTAGTTTAATTAAACAAAGTATATTGAAATAGTTCTCAAACGGTTCACCATGCAGGATTGAAAACCAGTGAAGGTGCCAATTCCTGTGGGAGCAAGGCTTACTGTTGAACAATGTCCAATAACACATAAAGAAATAGAGGACATGGCACATGTTCCCTATGCAACTGTTGTTGGTAGTATAATGTAGGCGATGGTCTTCACGTGAATAGACATTGCCCATGCAGTGGGAATTTTGAGCAAGTACATGTCGACACATGGAAAGGAGCATTGGACTATTGTCAAGAGAGTATTCAGGTATTTGTGTGGCACGAAGGATTATGCTATATGCTACCGAGTAAGATTTGGAGGTGACAATGGTAAATTAAATGTACATGGCTTTGTCAACGCCGACTAGGCTGGAGATTTGGATCGACGTAGGTCGAACAACGACTGTGTCTTCAAGATGTTCGGTGGAGCAATAAGATGGATGAGTAAGCGACAGATGGTCGTAGCCTTGCCAACAACAAAATCTAAATACATGGCAGCCACTTATGGAAGAAAATAAGCAATATGGTTGCAAAAGTTGTGTTTGGGGATTGGGTTTGAGCAGAGAACTATGAAAGTAAGTTGCGATAGTCAAAGAACAATATTTTTGGAAAAAAACCCTGCTTATCATTCGAAGACTAAGCACATTGATGTACAATACCATTTCGTAAGAGACATGGTGGAAAGTAATGTTGAATTATTGTAACTTTGAAGAATATTCTAATTATATTGAGTTATTATCTTATAGATCAAATCCCCTTTTGCAGATTGATCATTTTGGGTCTTGTATAAGATCAAATCCCATTTTGTGGATTGGTAAAACCATATTTATATGGTGGAATTTGTAAATTCGGCCCTTAGTGTTTATAAAGTGGTTTTAACCACTACTAGAATAAGTCGACCCTACTAAGTGAAGAGGCATAACCCTAGCACCTCCTCAACTAGTATTTATATGTGATGATGGTGCCTCACTTAATCACTCTCACACTCACTCATCTAGTGCACATATATTGAAGGCATTTGCAGTTGCAGGAGGAAGGAGAAGAGAGACACATACTTAGTCTTGGTTTATTCTTGGTGTTTTGGTCTTAGTCTTGGCAATCTATTATTGAGGAATTTTTTGCTGGGTTTTCTCCCCCATGAGGATTTCTCAGGAAAAAATGATACATACCTTGTGATTGTGTTTCTTTCAGTGATCCTCTTTATGTTGTTGTTTTGTAAATGCATTTAATGCTCATGTAATTTGGAAATAATACAATAACAACACTAATATTAACATGGTATCATAGCTTGACTGAATAGAGCACCTTTCACTAGGTATCTAAAAACGTCATTGTTGCCATACAAGGAAATTAGGGCTCTTATTAAAGAGGAGTTTTTGACCAAAAATTATCTTGGGAAGTGCACCTTTCCCTAATGCATATTTTGGCAGCTTAAGTGAACTTTTTCAGTAGCTAGATTCTCAGGAAAGTCAAACCCTAGTTTTGGTTGGTACTAGAAAACTAGGAAACCAGAACCAGTACCAAAAGTACAAGTCCATATTTGAGCAGGTCAAGTTTCAAGGGGTAAAACTTGGAATTTTCTGAAACAATCATCTCCAACCAACTCGCCTCAGCCTAGCACATATCCTAGTATGTTCAGATTCATTTTCTGAGCACTTTCATTTTCTGGTCATTTTCCTAGCTCCAGGTCAAGATGTCTACAAGAACCAAGCTTGTTGACAAGTTAGAAGGCGTGGAAAATTTTTGTGCCTGGAAGTACATAATTTGACTCATTCTTGAAGATAATGACCTTGCAAAATTCATAAAAGAAAATGTATTGAAACCCAAAGAAGATGAATCCAAAGAGAAATACAATAAGGATATGATTAGGGCTAAAAGAATAATTGCAGATTCCATTAAATACCACTTTATCCCTCAAGTGTCTTCTAAGAATACTCCAAAATATATGTTTGATTCCCTAACTAGAATGTATGAAGGGGAGAACATCAACCAAAAGATGAACTTGAGAACCCAACTCAAGAATACAAATATGCGGAAAGAAGAAACAATTCAAGACTATTTCTCTAGGGTTTCTCAATTCAAAGAACAGTTAGAGGAAATTGGAGACAACCTAGATGAATATGAACTTATAATGACAAATCTTAATGGTCTCACAAGACCTTGGGATGCCTTCATCCAAACTATTTGTGCAAGAAAAGTGAAACTCCAATTTGACAGTTTATGGGAAGAATGTGTTCAAGAAGAAGCAAGAGTAGCCAACCGAGAAGTTGTCCTATTAAGAGATGAATATCAAGCCATAGATTCTCATGATAAATGAGGAAAGAAAAAGTCTCATTTTAAAAAGGAGACCCACTTTCATAAAGAATCTCACCCTCCAAAGATATTCCAGAAATATCATAAGGGTCAAAGAAAGGGGAAATATTTCTCCTCTTATCAATGTTATCATTGTTATAAGATGGGACACATTGCTAAGAATTGTATTGCCATAAGGGAAGAATACAAGAAGAGAAATAACAAAAGAGATCATTCCCATGCAGCTAAAGATGATGAGCCACCCAAGAAGTTGACTAAAGAAGAGATTGAAGATTATATTTTGTTTTCAGCCCTCTTAGGATCCGTGACACCTGGAGAGGATACTTGGCTCATAGATAGTGGTGCCTATAAGCACGTGAAAGGTCAGAAATACATTATTTCTAGCCTTACGGAAACATAATTCCCCTTGAAAGTTTCACTTGGAGATTATTATCAGTACCCTATCAATGGAATGGGAGAATCAATCGACAAACTTGATTAAGGAACTTCGATGAGAATCAAGGATTTAACTTATGTACCGGGTTTGAAAAAGAACTTACTTTCTATCTCAGCTCTATATAATAAATGGTTTAGGGTTGCATTCATAGATGGTGAAGTTCTCATGTGGCCTAAAGGAAACACTATAGAAGATGCAATTGTTATTGGAACAAAATAAGGTGGGTTGTACAAGTTAAAAGGTCACTCAGATGTATCCTTGACTCACTCTACTGAAATTCCTTGTGAACTTTGGCATAGAAGACTATCTTACATAAAATACAAAGCCTTACCATATGTAAGCAAGGTAGTTACAGGTTTACCATAATTAAAGGTTGATCATGAAGGTGTATGCAAGGGATGTGCACAAGGAAAGAACATAAAAAATCCTTTTCCAAAAAGAGACAGTAAAGCATAAGGAATCTTGAAACTTGTCCACTCAGATGTATGCGGTCCAATGCCATCAACCTCTCTAAGAAGGTATGTATACTATGTACCCTTTATTGATGATTACTCTCGTAAGACTTGGGTTTATTTATTGAAATCAAAATATGAAGTACTTGGAAAGTTCAAGGAATTCAAAGCCTTGGTAGAAAACCTCTCCGAAAGGAAAATCAAGATATTAAGGTTAGTCAATGGACGAGAGTACACTTCAAATGAATTTGGAATATTTTGCAGAGATTCCAGTATTAAGAGGGATCTCACCACTCCCTATAATCCTCAACAAAATGGTGTAGTAGAAAGAAAGAATAGAACAATTATGGAAGTAGTAAAGACTATGATTCACGATCAATATATTCCAATGCACTTATGGGATGAAGCAAAACGAACAACAATATATGTCCAAAATAGATTATGCCATAGTACACTTGGATTAAAACCCCCTAAAGAAATGTTCACCGGAAAGAAGCCAGAAGTAATCCATCTAAAAATATTTGGTTGTCCAATATTTGTACACATTCCAAAATAAAAGAGAACTAAGTTGGATCCTTCATGAAAGAAGGGAATATTTGTTGGATATTGTGAGGTCTCTAAGGCCTTCATAATTTATATACCAGGTTACCATCATATTGAGATCAATAGAGATGTAACCTTTGATGAACATGGAACACTCAAAAGATCAAGGAAATTCCATCTTGAAGAAGTATATGAAGAAGAACCTGTAGCTCCCGGAGTTTCAGAACCCATGAAGGAAGTTACAACTACCCCTGATGATGAGATTACAGAAGCTCATGATATGATAGAATCTCAAGAACCTTCCCGTATGAAAATCTCTCACAAGATAAAGCCAACTTAGGTGAGAGAACTTATTCAAGATACAAAGAAGTATGGTGTCCTAGAAGGAACCATGAGATAAAGAAATAAACCTAAGCCATTCTCCATCTATATGGCCTTGATGTGTGATCTCATAGAAAAGGAACATTTTTTCTTTGAAGAATTCGTTTAAAAGAAATAATGGATGGATGCCATGACAAACAAATACCAGTCCATTATAAAGAATGATGTATGGGAAGTAATTCCCAGACCAAAGAACAAAGATATGGTATCTTCCAAGTGGATATACAAAATAAAACATGCAACAAACAAAAGTATTGAAAAACATAACGCAAGATTTGTGGCTCATGGTTTTTCTCAAAAGGAAGGCATTGACTATGAAGAAACATTTTCTCATGTAGCCAGATACACTTCTATCATAACCATCATATCTCTTGCAGCTAAAATAAAGTGGAAGTTATACCAGATGGATGTGAAAACAACTTTCTTAAATGTTGTTATTGAAGAATAAGTGTATATAGAACAACCACAAGGGTTTGAATTTGAAGATAGAAAGACTCATGTCTACAAGTTGAAGAAATATATGTATGGTTGAAGCAAGATCCTAGAGATTGGTATGGCATAATTGATAGTTTCCTGACAATATTGGGATTTACCAAGAGTAAAGATGATTCTAACATTTACTTCAAGGTTATGAATGATGAGCCAGTCATATTGCTACTATATGTGGATGATTTATTCCTGGCATGAGAAGACAATCTCATCACAAATTGCAAGAATAATCTTGCTACAAAGTTTGAGATGAAATACCTAGGCCCAATGCATTATTTATTAGGTCTTGAAGTTTGGCAAAGCCCAGAGAAGATCTTGCTTAACCAAGGGAAGTATGCAGTTGAAATACTGAAGAGATTTGACATGTTGGAATGTAAATCCATGAACACACCCATGGAAACAAATTTGAATCTCCTGGTTGATACTTTGTCAGAATTGGTTGATGTTACTCTATACAAAAAAATTATTGGATCATTGATGTATTTGACGAATACCAGGCCAAATATATGCTTTACTGTGAACACCTTGAGTCAATATCTAGTGGAGCCTAGACATGTTCACCTTTTAGCTGTAAAGCACGTGATGAGATACCTCAAGGGTACGTTGGATTATGGTCTTTGTTATACTAGAGATCATGACTTCAGATTGTATGGTTATATTGATTCATATTGGGATGGAAGTGATTCTGGAAGGAAGATCACTTCATAATGTTGTTTCAATTTTGGGTTAGCAATGACTTCATGGAAAAGCAGGAAGTAATCCAGTATTTCTCTTAGCACAACAAAAGCAGAGTACATTGCAACATGTTCTGCTAGTTGTGAAGCCATATGGATTCAGAATTTGTTGACAGGTATGTTTGATATGTAGATGGAAGCCACTGTGATTCTATGTGATAACTAGATTTGTATAAATATGAAGGAAAACTCAATGTTCCATGATAAGTCAAAGCACAGAGAGATCCAGTATCACTACATTCGTGATATGGTGCATAGGGGAGCTATAAATCTCCAATATGTTGGCACAAATGATCAGGTTGCAGATGTGTTGACCAATCCTCTGTCTCATGTGAATTTTGAGTACTTACGATACAATATTGGTGTTGTCTGAAAGGACCTCCCTTTAAAGGGGGAGTGATGTTGATGATAATATGGTATCCTGACCAACATTGGGTAGCTTCGTTATGATTTTATATCCTAGGGGATTGATCATCCATGGAAAGATCCCGAAGGTCCGATAAGGATGGTCTATCATTGTACCTATGCATGCATATGCCAGTTGTGGTCAGTAGTGGTAGCTGGGTTTTCTCCCCGATGAGGGTTTCCCAGGATAAAATGCTACGTACCTTGTGATTTTGTTTCTTTAAGTGATCCTCTTTATGTTGTTGTTTTGGAAATGCATTGAATGATCATGTAATTTGGAAATAATCTAATAATAACACTAATATTAAGAAGTAACAAGGTGCTACTGGAGAAAGTAGACATGTTGGAAAACATAGCATACTCGTTGACCAATTATGTGAGTCTTATGAAGTTCTATTGGTGTAGAGAGGAAATGGGAACTGCTAACTTGGGTCTGTGAACGAAAGTTCAGGAATCTCTTGTTTCAACAAAGAAGGCAACACGTGGGAGAATTTGGGTTGTTATATTCTTTGCAGTGAAAGTCTAGTTGAGGTGAATCGACTGAAGGTCGAATTCGAGGTAGATCGACATCAAGTCAAAGGTTGAGGTTATTTGACCAGGTAAATTCAAAGTCAAAGGTCAAGGAATTTCAACATGATAAAGGCATCGAAAACAAGTTGAAGAGGTCAACCAACAAGAGGTCGATAGGTGGGTGTGTGGCGATCAACTGAAGACCGAATGAAGGTCGACTGGTAGTTGAATGGTAATACAAATTGGAGTCGATTGTAACATAATACATATATTTGCAAGATTTGTAGCCATTGATATGCATGGATCTGTAATCGTTTTTGGGTGCCAAGTATTTAGGGTTTTTCTTGTTGTAAATCCTATAAAGAGGCATGTTGTAAGTCCATAAAGGCTAATGCATAAATCGTAGGATAGCCAGTATTTATGCAAATCTTTATATGTAGGTTGATGGTCATGCATATGTAAGTTGGATTGGATACAGGGTTATTCTTGCACAAGAAAGAGGGTATGATGTCGATTGTGTCTTAGGTGTGGACCAAGGTTAGACATGTAACCTTTTATTCAGATTGAATAAGACAACAAGAGAGAAGAACACTCAAGAAATGATGGTTTTCTCGGTTTGGGTTTCCCGGGTAAAATATCTATGTATTGTGTGATTGCTTTGTCATTTACGTTCATAATTAAATTATTCTTCTCTTCTTCTAGGTTTAGTGTGGAAGTGTCTCTCATTTCCTGACAAGTGGTATCAGAGTTGTTCTTTGACAATTAAGTAAATATCAATTTTTGAAATCTTACCTTAGCATATTTGTTCCAATGAAAAATTGCCTACTTGGATTATTAATGTAATGGACTTGCTATCAGAGAGAAGTGGGGAATTCAATTTTTGTAGTAATTCAACCAACCAAAAAAACTCTTCCAATCTCCAAATGTAGAGGGAACTAGCTAGGTTGTAATACCTTTAATTTTAGCAAGGTCAAGATGAATACCTTATTGATGTATGACAAACCCAATATAAGGAATGAAGGAATATCCACACAATGAATTTTTTTCCTTGACCTGAGTTTGTAGGTGCAAAGTAGGTCAAACATGATGTGCACATATTATAAATGCTCATCCCAAGAAGAAATGAATTTTAAGGGTGTCATCCCGATATATGACAAGGAATTTCCCAAATAAGGTTTGAATATATTGTTAATCAATATCATGGATGTAATTGGGGTGTTCTTAAGCCCAAATGGCATGTCCATCCACTCAAATAATCCAAATTTGGTTTTGAATGTCATCTTCCAGGTGTCCTAGGCATTCATATGGACCTAATGATAACCTGTTGTGAGGTATAACTTTGTGAAGAATTTAGCACCATGAATCTAATCCGACAAATCATCTATCTATGGTAATGGATAATAGTTCTTGACCTTCACCTTATTGAGATCCCTATAGTTTGTAACTAGACACATTTATTCATTTTCTCTTTTTAGGATAAGGAACATGGTAGATCCACAAAGAGATGTTCTAGGTTGAATGTGGCTAGATTCCAACAAAGAGTGGAGTTGGAATCCTATCTTATTAGACTCACGAGGATAAAGGAAATATGTTGGAGCAATGGGGAGGGAAGTTCCAGGGACCAAATAATTATAATGTTGAATATAATGAGTGGGAGGAAATACCTTCGATGGAAAAAGGATGTATGAAAACTCTTCAAGGATAGGATGCATAGCTAGAGGAGTGACTTGTGTGTTAGGATAAGGTTTAATTGTCCAAACTAGACAAAGGGTAAGTCACTTTTGGAGGATGACATGATGCACAACATCTTGGCTAGATAGGACAAAAGGATGAGGAGGGACCATGGTAGAATATTTGAGTTCATAAATTTTACCATCTTTGAATAACTTATAAGAATTGTGAGATGCATCATAAATGGAATGGAAGTGATGTTGATACATAATACCCAAGAGAATATCTGAGCAATCAAGAGGGGAGACATCATAGTATACCATGTCATGGAAGGAACCAATGAAAAATTTGATGGTACAATGTTTGGATACCTAGATACAAGGCCCATATTTCTATACCTAGCCTAGATAATAGGGCGAGGGATGATCAATAGTGAGTAGTTGAAGATGAGTAACAAACTCTTGGGAGACTAGATATTTTTGGCTTCCCTTATCATGAATCATGGAAGCAATATGATCTTTGAATTGACAATTGTGAGTAAATAAGAGGTCAATGCAATGGGTGACCCAATCATTTTTCATGAGAAGGAGATTTGGATATGAAATCATAGGATTAAAAAGAAAAATAAATTCAAAATCCTTTGTAGAAATAATGGGTGTGGTCATCTCAAGGGATTCCATGGAGGAATTTTTAGTGTACAAGGATTTTGTAATATTTTGGCAATGGAGAGAACAACATTGTTGAAATTCTCTTACTCTAACTCCTATGTATCTTTTTCTCTAGTGATTCCCTTACTGCAAATCAAATTAGCGACTCACAAAATAAAAATACACTGCTAAAATGTTCAACTTTAAACATGTAGTGGAAGCAAAAATTTGAAACCAAATCATGCACATGTAAACACCAATATTTTTGGGTAGATACCCCTGGAAAAAACCCCGAGGCAAAACCAGTGTTGAGAATGATTTTATTATACTAAAATTAGGGCTCCCGTAATAGGGATAATGGCCCACCGAGAGAAATACAACTACAAAAAAACCTGGAAAAGTTTGGTATGTTGTACAACCCAGAAGTGCACACTTTTCGATATGTACATGCATGTCCCTACTGTGTGCCTGCATATACGCACCTATATCCACTAGCATCTATGTACATGTATTCAAATCATGTATAGAAATCTCTGTATGACACAACACTTTCCGGTGGGTTTGCCTAGCTGAAACTCACTTGCGACAACCTTTGTTCTCTTTTCTCCTTGATTTGATCTCTAGATGGAATTCCTTCTCCACCTATACAACATCTCCTTAAATCAAAGTCCTTCGCGATCCAAACCTCTCTGTCTTCTATCAATCTCTCTCGATCAATCTGACAAATATGTGTCGACTCTCTCAACACAAGCATCAAGTATCAAGTGTATTCCTCCTTCACATTAGCCTTGCTTTTATAATATTGAGTTATAATCTATTTATAATCTCCAAAGTGATTGACAGTTGAGATTACTTCTCACACTCACTTGAGATTTAGATTACATGCTAGTCACTTTTAGTATTTTCTTAAATAACTCAATTAACTCAATAATTAATTAATAAAAGAATTCTACTTTAATAACTCCTTTAACTAAAGTAAAGTTACCAATATAGAAGGATTTGGATGACTTTTGCATGTTAGACATTAAGCCTATGTGGAAATACCTGTCTGATGATAAATGCATCAACACTCCCTCTTAGCGAGGAAGGTATTTTGCACCACTCCAAGTCTGTCTCTGAAGAACACAAACTTCCCTTTCTCCAAAGGCTTGGTTAGAATATCTGCAACCTTCTTATTTGTGGAAATATACTGGAGATTCACTGCTCCCTTCTAGATCCTATCCCATATGAAGTGGTATTTGATATCAATATGCTTGGACATGTCATGGAATAATGGATTCTTTGAGAGTTTGATACAACTTTGATTATCACAGTATATCACCGTAGTTCCAACTCCTGATAAAATAAACTTGTAAGCAATTTTTGAAGCAAAATGGCTTTATAGTTTGACATACTCACTGCCATATACTCTACCTCTGCTAAACTAAGTGCTACAACAGTCTACTTCCTATTGAACCAAGTAATCATTTTTTATCCCAAGCTGAAGCAACACCTTGATGTGCTCTTTCTGTCTATTGCATTGCCTACCCAATATGAGTATGTATATCCCTGCAACTCCACTCCACCTCCTCCAAGATACCTCAATCCATACTCCACTATACCTCTCAAGTACCTGAGCACATGCTTTGTTGTGATCCAATGCACCTGCCTCGACTCCACCATGAAATGACTCAAAGTGTTCACAAGAAAACAAATATATGGCTTGGTGTTGACTAGACACATCAAGGACTCTATTAGTTGTCTATGTATACTAGGATCTACCAATTCTGAATCTAAAATGATCACCTTCTTTAGATTGGTAACCATAGGCGTAACCATCAATTTACAATCCTCCATCCCAAATCTCTTCAAGATCTATATTGCATACTTCCCTTGACCGAGGAAGATCTCTCCCGATACTTTCCATACCTCTAATCCCAAGAAATAATACATCAAGCCAATGTCCTTCATCTCAAAATCAATCGCTAAATCCACTTTTCACCCTGCAATAAGCTCCTCTACACCAATGAGAAATAAATAATCAACGTACAGAACCAAGATGAGTGGATCTTCCCCAGCAAGTATGTAGTACAAGTTAGGATCTACCTCACTCTTAGTAAATCCCATACCCTACAGGTATCACTCAATCCTGGAATACCACGCCCTTGGTGCCTATTTGAGTCTGTACATGGAATTTTTAATCTTACACACATGCGAATCCCTCCCATGTACCTCAAATCCCTGAGGTTGTTCTATGTATACTTCCTCCTCAATGATCCCATTGAAGAATTTTTTTTTCACATCCATCTGATGTATCCTCCACCTCATAACTCAAGCAATAGAAATAACAAATCGAATAGAAGCTTACCTAGTGACTGGAGAAAACGTCTCCTCGTAGTCCACTCCCTTTTTCTGGGAGAACCTTCTCTCCACAAACCTTGCCTTGAAATTCTCGATTATACCATCTGCAACATGCTTGATCTTGTAGAGCTACCTGGAAATCACAATTAACTTCCCCTCCAGTCTCGACACTATGTCCCAAAAACCATTTCTCATAGAGGTGTACTCCTCTATCATGGCATCTCACCATACCTGTTGATTGGTTTCTTCCTCAAAATTGGAAGACTCAACATCAATGACGCTACTCATAAGTGTCATATAGTTTGGAAAATTCTTTGGAGGCCTTCCCTCTCTGACCACACTCTTAGGAGCCTCACCAGAATCATTCAATGTTTACAATAGCCACTTGGGTATCCTAACAAGACTAGAAAGGGATAAATCCTCCTCCCTACTTGAAGTATGAATTGTTGATTGTTGCTCATCCTTTGTATCTTGCTGCTCCTCGTCCTTTGTCATTATTGATTACTCGCGAGATATCCTAGATGCCAATTTCTCCTCGAACTTAAAATATTTTCTCACAACATTCTTCCATTGCGTTGGAATGAAGATCATGTAAGCCTTTGAGGTCTCACTATACCCCACAAATATACCCTTTTTTATTGAAGGCTCCAGCTTCATCCTCTTCTCCACAAGAATATGGATGTAGAGATGAAAACTAAATATCCTCAAATGTCCTATATTTGGATTCACTTCGGAGTCTTGTCCCCTAATATATTGTCAGGACTCATGTTCTACACATACACTTCCATATTACATGCCTCTACCCATAGAAACATAGACAACTCTTGGTCATTTATCATAGCCCTGACAGGACTGATGATGGATTGATTCTTTGTCTCTACAACCCCATTATGTTGAGGGTTGTACGATACTATCAACTCCCTCTTGATCCCTGCCTCCTTATAGAAATAATTGAATTCATTGGAGGTGTACTCTCCCCCATTATCCAACCTCAAGACTTTGATATTCTTACCCATCTGGTTCTCCACCTGAGCTTTAAACTCCTGAAACCGATTATATATCTCATCCTTGGTATTCGTAAAGAAGATCCAAGTTTTCTTGGAAAAATCATCAATAAATGTCACATAGTATGATGATCCTTGTAATGATGCTACTAACATTGACCCACTCACATCTGAATGAATAAGATCCAAGATCCATAAACAGTAACACTGAGATCTCTAGAAACTAAGATGCATAATGTCCATTGTTATGACATTATAAACACCTAATTTTACTCAAGTCCTTCTTCTTCCCTAGCTATGATGATCCTTCATCACTGTTACCCTTCTTGCTATAACTATTCCCTTTTCCCTTCTTCTTCTTATTGACAAGATCCAATTTATCCTCACTACCTCCTTGCTTTCTTCTCTTAGACTCCCCCCAAGTCTCTTCATGGATGCAATCATCCCAAAGTCTCTGCCAATATGGGAGATTTCCCCAGTGCAAACTCCTTTGAAAAATGGTTGCTATGACTTTGGAAGACCATTCAATGCCACATTCACGAGCTCTATGTATTCCTTTTTATCCCCTATGGCTGCAAGCTAATCACACACATGTTTGATCCTCATGAGATAATTGGTATCATTATCATATCTAGAATTCTGCACCGATATGAGTTTATTCCTTAATACCATGTTCCTATTCATGTTCTTTCTCTGGAATAAACTTATCAGGGAATCAAACATCTCTTTGGACATCTTCTTCTTGGATAGGTGAGGAATTATATGATCTTTCACCAAATCCTGAGGATCCTCTCTGCTTTGATATCCTTCTTATTGTGAGCTTCCAAAGCTACCGGATATGTCGATGGAGTAACTACTTTGTCCACTAAATACCAAAGGTCATACTCCTTCAATGCCAAAATTACTCTTGCTTTGCACTATATAAAGTTGAATGCGCCATCCAATTTGTCTTCAACTCTCAGCGATGTTGTTTCCATCCCTAAGACTTGATAAACTGCTCTGGAATTAACTTGCTGCTGGAAACTGCCCCTGTACCGACCTAGAAAAAACTTGTATGCACCTGTCACAATTGAACTCTCGTGTATGTACACACATGTGCTTACTTCTACGTCCATATGTACACACCCATTCTTACCACTACCCATGTACACACACTAGTGTCCAAAGAGACTCACATATGTACACACCTGATCCTTCTGTAACCCTGCGTACAACTATGTAAACCTGCAAAACTCTAGTTCTACCTCTGTACGACTGTTCCCATGAAATATGTCCTTCGATTTCAACCTGTTGGTTATGTATCTACTATGGATCTAAGATCTAGATTCCGTTCAGAGCATGCACTTAGATACCATGTTGAAAACCTCTTACTCCATCTCCTAGGTATCTTTTTATAGTTTCCTTACTGCAAATGCAATTAACAACTCACAAAAAAAATACACTGCTGAAATATTCAACTTTAAACATGTGATGGAAGCAAAAACTAGAAACCAAATCATGGACATGTAAACACCAATATTTTTGGGTAGATACCCTTGGAAAAATCCCGGAGGGAAAACCAATGCTGAGAATGATTTTATTATGCTAAAATAAGGGCTCCCATAACATGGATAATGACCCATTGAGAGAAATACAATTGTAGACAAACCTGACAAAGTCTGGTCTGTTGTACGGTCCATAATTGCGTGCTTTTTGAGATCTACATACATGTCCCTATTATGTTCCTGCATATACATGCTTATCTCGATTCTCCACTGACACCTTCATAGAAGTATGAAAATCATGTACGACAAGCTTCTCATGATGCAACACTTTCCTGTGGGTTCGCCTGACTAAAACCCACTTGCGGCAACCTCTGTTCTCTCTTCTCCTTGATCTGATCTCTAGATGGAATTCCTTCTCCACATATCCAAGATCTCCTTGAATCAAATTCCTTCGTGATCCAACCCTCTTTTTCTTTTTTCAATCTCTCTCGATCAACTTGACAAAGATGTGTTGACTCTCTCAACACAAGTATCAAGTATCAAGTGTCTTTCTCCTTTACACTAGCCTTGCCTTTATAATCCTGAGTTATAATCTATTTATAATCTCCAAAGTGATTAACAGTTGATAATACTTCTCACACTCACTTGAGATTTAGATTGCATGATAATTACTTTTAGCTTTTCATTAAATAACTCAATTAATTAAATAATTGATTAATAAAAGAACATTACTTTAATGCTTCCTTTAACTAAAGTAAAGTTACCAACATAGAAGGCTTTGGATGACTTCTTCATGCTAGACACCAAGCCTATGCGTAAACACTTGTCCGATGCTACATGCATCAACAAACACTTAGCAATAGCATGGGTAGCAGTCTTGTGAAAGATGCACCATCATCTCAAACATAGGGAAGAGGGAAAAATAGGGTAGGCATGCTATCTCTGGGAAGGAGAGTGGGGTTAGGGTGTGGACCAAAAGAATGAGAAATAGATAGGTTGGGCCTTTCTCAAATTTGTGTTCATTTATGAGGGCTCTTAAGAAAGTGAGATTGAGGTTTGGGATATCTAGTAGATCAATTTCATTATCAATGAGAAGAAGTAAACCATAATTAAAGTTTGAAATTAGTCGCTCTTTACATAGAAAATACACAGTTAGATGCAAAGCTTAGTGAATGCATCGATGTACTATTAAATCAATTAACTAGGAATTTGATGGAGAAGCAGTTAGTGACACATGAGGATCTGCATATACCCTAGTGGGTAGAAGTGTTCTCCGAGCACTTGAAAAAATGAATCCTAGGTATTGATCTAGTGTACTATTGAAGTGTTTGATCCCTCATCATGAAGATCAACATATAGATCAATAGATTATGTTTTGGCTTGCCACCATGGAGGGGCCACATGTTCAATATGACACTCAATGGTATGCAGTTTGGTGGCATTTTTCATGTTAGGTTTGGTTTTGAAGTTTGTAGAAAGACTTAATATCCAAGAAACTAAGATATCTCCATCAATTTTCCCACCACATTTTGGAAGAGTGATTTCATTATCTAGTGTGATATTGGAAGAGGACAATGGGTCATATGATTTGACAAATTCTTGGAAAGAACTTACAATTTATTGAGAAAAAATGGAAGGAGGAGTTTCTAAATTCTCTTGAGAGGGTTCATAATGTGGAGGCATTGCATTGACCTTAGAGAGTGGAAGGTGTATGGAACGAAACACAAGATGATATTGTAGGGATGGGAGGGTGATCTGTGAAATAATAATAAGAACAATTGTAATACCATAGATTGATTCCCAATTTTTAATCATGTACATGAAGGATGAGTTTTTGAATCCTCTTGAGAGGGTTCACAACATGGAGGCATTGCATTGGCCTTAGAGAGTGGAGGGTGTATATCACAAAACTAAACCTGAGATTGCATGGATGGGAGGGTGATGTGCCAAATAATAATAAGAACACTTGTAATACCCCAGATTGATCCCCAAGTTGTAAACGTGTACAAGTGATATATAGGTTGGTAAGCTAGTATGATTTTGGGATAACATGCCTGCAATGCATTGGCCTTAGAGAGTGGAAGGTGGATAACACAAAAATACAGTTGAGATTGTAGGGATGGGAGGGTGATATTCCAAATAATAAGAAGAGAAATTGTAATACCCCATCTTGATCCCCAAGTTGTAAACATGTACATGTGATATATAGGTTGGTGAGCTAGTATAATTTTGGGCTAGAGTGCCTATAATGCTCAAAAGCTAGAGAACCTAGCAATATAATTGTACATAAGCTCTCATTAATAAAATACATCACAACTTCGGACCAGATAGACAAAGAGTATGGGGGGAATAGGAATCCTTGAGAGGGAAAGTTAAGGGGGATAAGCCAAGAATATAATAAAATATCCCTAAGCCTAAGTCTTGATTTCATTTCATATCCTAAAGATCCTAAGGGATGGGAGAGTTCTCAAGTGGTGGGAGAGTGGCTCCTTTAGTGCCACTAGTAAAAAATGATCCATAAATATTTAAGTGAGGATCTTAGCGGAAAATGTGTCCATTGTCTCCATTGCCTTGGAGTTCATGCTTGGGGTGTGAGCTAGTGAGAGCCACTAAGACCCCGTGACATTGTGAACCTTGTGAATTCTAGGTGAATTTTGTTGACAATTTTCCTTGGGTTGCCTTGGAGAAGATTGGATGTCTAGAGGGAGAATTGGACGAGTAGGATACACATGGTGTGAGGCCAAGAGGGTTCCTGGAGACTCAACTAGTGCAACTGTACTTATTAGATCCACAACTTAGAGAATTCTTGTCCAACCTATACTGGATCCCTGGAAGGGAAGTGGGATAGCCCAAGGGATTGCAATGCTAAGAAGGGGGTCCACTTCCTTGGGTTGTGCAAGCTAGGGGGGCACTGGGCTGAAATAGCTTGAAGCTTGTTTCCAAATGTGTTGTAGCCGAGGGAACGTATCTTTGATTGCTAGACAAAGAAAGGGATCAAATCCCTATGTGGGCTATAGAATTCTATGAGAGAAGGGAATGGATCTTTAAATGGGGATACATAAGCCAACAAAGATGATTTTATACAAAAATGATAAGGTTCTCAATCATCTCCAAGAGTAGTTTCTGAAAATCAATTTCATAATGCAAAGAATAAAGTTTGGCAACAAAAAACCACTCTTCCATTGGACATGAATGGTTTATATAGATGGTTGCAATCAAACACTTCATAAAGTAAAAAATAGCTAACCTAAATGTACTTGACAAAGTCATAATTAACTAAAGGTCGTAAATGCATGAAATTGAGCTCAACATGCCTACATTTATTAATGGATAAACTAAAAAGGTGATGCATCCCACTATCCTAAGTATATGTGCCTTATCACACAACTACTAGATATAGTAGGTTGTTGAGAAGATTTCAATGTAAATATTTGACCAAGGATACTATAGATTAATGTATGTTTTTTTCCAAGGAAATCCTTGTGGAAAACCCTACGAGTACTTCCCCGTGATCCATGGATGGTAAACAAGGTAAATTGTCAGCCTTGATTATGGAACATCACCCCAAGAGGATCAAGAGAGTCGAACCCATGACCTCCCCAATTGATCACTAGGGGAAAGATCTGACATTTGGCTCAAGACCGCTTGAGCTAACCCTAAGGGATACTATAGATTAGTGTATGTTGAATGCATAAGAATGCATTATTTAATGGTGACTGCATCTCCTATTTTAATGTTTGGATAAATAAAATCTTTCATGTAGGAGTGTACAAAGATTCAAACACTGAGGGAAACTATGTTCAGACAGAGGATGGAGGAATTGGAAGGTTGATCCTCGGATTCAGGTGATGGTTGGAGGAATGCAGACCCCACTCAGACACAACCATCCATAGAATGGGAAGAAAACCCCCAACACGGCTCACTTCCTGGGTTAAATTGCATGCGCTTAGGTTGACACTTGTCACCCATGAAGCTCGTTCCTTCCCATTTGGAAGTCACCTGTCCTTCCAAAGAACTTAGGATAAAACATAACATTAACACAGCTTTGGAATAATAATATTTTATTATTATTCCCAAGGACTTAAGCTCTTAGCCCTTATCCTAACCTTTCATCCCCCTCTCCCTTACCCAGGCTTTGTGGAAGCTCAGTCCCCCATCACTCATTCATCGTGGTCGGTCCAAACATAGAGATGTTTATCTTTTATTAATAATGTGCATAATTACATGTACAAAATCAGGCTCTTGGCCACACACACTTAGTCTCTCTGGCCTAATAACTCATAAGCTCACCAACTTATATAAACTTGGTTCAATAGCCTATAAATCATAATTACAATTCATAATGAAATCGGGGCACGTCCTTGGGGTATTAAAATCCCCTCCCCTCCCCTTATTTTTGCACTGTCCTCAGTGCAACTTTCACACAACAACATCAACAAGATTTCCAAAATCTTAAAAAAGATGTGGGTATTTTGCCCGCATAGTGTCCTCATGCTCCCATGTCATGTCCTCGGGACTGTACCAGGTTCACTGGACCTTTACAAGATCTATGGCTTGATTCCAAAGCTGTTTTCTTTTCCTGTCCAATATGCGCACAAGATGCACTTGCAAGACACCTTCTTGTTCCACCGAAACCACATTCCAATCGATAACATGATTAGCATTAGGTATATATTTCTTAAGCAATGAAACATGAAAAACATTATGTACATTCATGGATGCAGGTAATGCATAATGTGCATTTATCCTTATCTCATAATCAATGGGATTTTATATGTTTTTTTTTGGTTTTCTAGCGTGTCTGTGACCTGCGGGACTAGCCTGTGGCTAACAAACCGCTACTCAGGGGAATCTAAGCCGTTAAAATCACCCGGGATTGCACCCATCTTGGGCCATACTAACCCTTTTCATAGATGGATTGTTTTGGTGTCTCCTCCCAATAGTGACAGGTTTTGAACTTTGGACATGGGTTTCCGCAAGATTGATGAAGGTATTTGGACATGAAGGAAAATGCACATGCAGATACAACACCCATGGATGGAAAGTATATATCATTTTGTTTCCGATGGTATGTGGAAAGTCACGTGGATCCTCATGGTTGAGGAGAAATGAATTTTTGAACATGACAAAGTGAATTGAAGAAGGAAGTACATGTAGGCCCTGAAGATAATTAAAGAAAATAATTACAAAATAAGAAAGTGTCAGGTCGGCCCTAATGTTAAAAGGAAGTGACATAAATGGTATAAATAAATATCATTATACATTCATTTGATACAAGTTGAATTTCAGAGGAAAGAAGAAGAAAAGAAGGCCGGATTTCAAGGGAGGATGAAGTCTTTTGGTGATGTGTTCTAAGGTATGTTATTTTCAGGTCGTCTTACCATTTTTCCTATAACTTGTTTTCTAGAATGATTCAGATGGTGAAATTGCTATGGTATTGAGAAGACATATCAAGGTACCTCTGGTAAAAATTTCAGCTCTTGATTCGCTATAATTATGGAGATACACTCTGTGGAAGATAGGGTTTGTGACCAGTCCTGAA
>ML780794.1:11029-27129 GCA_009831015.1 Picea engelmannii
ATGTAAAATGGGTTGAATATATGCAAAATTTCACTTTTGTGATTAAACATATTTCTGGTACTGCTAACAAAGTTGTTGATGCTTTGAGCAGGAAATGTTTTCTATTGCAGGAGTTCAGAATCAAAACATTGGGTTTTGATGATCTCAGGGACATGTATAGAGATGATCCAGATTTTAAAGAGGCATATGAAGCAACTGAGAATCCAATTCTCAGGGATAGAAGCCAATGGGTAGAATACATGATCTAGGAAGGATTATTGTTTAAAGGTAATCAACTTTGTATTCCAAAATGTTCCATGAGGGAGAATTTTCTAAAGGAGAAACATAGTGGAGGATCGGCCGGACATTTCAGTCATGACAAGATGTTCGCAAAGTTGAATGAGTCATATTTTTGGCCAGGAATGCAACCAGACGTCAAAATATTTGTGGACAGATGTAGAATTTTTCAACATTCAAAAGGAAAGAGGCAGAATGCAGGTTTTTATCAACCATTACCCATACCTGAGAGGCCATGGGATGTAGTCAGCATGGACTTCATATTGGGGTTTCCAAGAACACAAAGAGGGTTTGACTCAATCTTTGTGGTAGTGGATAGATTTTCCAAAATGGCACATTTCATTCCATGTTAGAAAACCAGTGACGCAACTCACATTGCGAACCTGTTTTTCAAAGAAGTTATTCGACTTCACGGTTTGCGAAAGAGCATAGTTTCGGATCGAGACACTAAGTTCATAGGACACTTCTGGAGAACCTTATGGAAGAAGCTGGGAAACAAATTTTCATTTATTTCAGCTTATCATCCTCAGACGGATGGACAGATAGAAGTCATGAACATGAGTCTAGGAGACTTGTTGAGGAGCTTAATGACAAAACACCATAGTTAGTGGGACAACATATTACCATAGGCAGAGTTTTCTTATAACAACTCGCTTAATAGGAGCACAGGGCAGAGTCTGTTTCAGATTGTCTATGGCATGCAGCCAAGAGGAATTTCTAAGCTGAGGGATTCAAAACAGACTGTGACTAGGAGTGCTAGTGAAGAAGACTTCGCAGAGGCGATGAAGGAACTTCACAACCAGGTGAAGGAATGATTGCGGAGTTCGAGCCAAGAATATAAGCGGAGAGCAGATCAACACAGGAGACAACTTTAGTTCGAAGTTGGTGATTTGATTCTGGCACATTTGAGAAAGGAAAGGTTCCCAAGAGGAACATATAATAAACTGAAGATGAAGAAAATCGGACCATGTAAGGTCTTGAAGAAATGTGGGGAAAATGATTATGAGATTGAATTACCCGATGGGATCGAAATTTCTCCGATATTCAATATCTCATATTTGTACCCTTATAAAGCTGAGGAAGCAGGAGCAGGAAATGAACAGCCAGAGGTTAACTAGACAAAACAAATGCCAGTTGCAGAAAAGCCACAGATGGAGCGCTTACTGGACAAAAGAGTTGGTAAGAGGACCAGGCGAAAGAAATACTTTGAATACTTGGTCAAGTGGAAGGGCCATCCAATTGAAGATGCCAGCTGGGAGAACGAAGCTGAAATACAGAAGCATGGACAGATCGTGCGCGAGCTCATGGACAGGAGCCCATGAAAATTTTCAAGCAAGGGAGTATGATGCAGGAGCATCGCAAGGGCATGCAAGCATAGCCAGCAGCGAGTCAGCGCAAAGATAAGAGACAGCTGGAAAAGAACCGAGCACATTTTTTTGAAAATGTTTTGAAATATTAATGAAGTCATTAAGTGGAGGCATGCTTGTATTATTGTAAAAGGACCTTGAGTGATCTGCTCTCGTCCATAGTAGATAGGAGCCTTTATGTGTAATGAATGTAGGTAGATAGAATTTAATGCTTAAATTAGACAGTTTAGAGCGCAAGAGGGAAACGGGATATAGACACCCTCATTGTATAGTTGTATTATTATTGTGAAGACAAGAGCATAGAGTAGAAAAGAGAAGAAGCCGAGAACTGTGTAGAATAATTCCATGTATAGAAGTTCTGGATTAATAGAAAAAGCTTTGATTCAAATTCATGGTGTTGTGATATTCTCTGCGTACGCGATGTTGAATGTTATGCTCATGAATGTTTTACTCTTTCTGTCATGCATTTACTATTTATGCTATGTGTGTATGATTTCTAGTTAAATGTCTGAAATTTGAGAGAGAGTAAGGAATGAGAATCAATTGTTTCTCTATCTGAGCAAGAGTTCCTGCAAGGAGTGCAGTTGAATTGTCCGCAAGGAGTGCGTTGACAAAGGGTTTAGAGGTTTGTCTCTGAAAGCTCAAATAGGATATCTTTTGTTCTCATTTCCTCATAAGTGCAGTTAGGCATAGGAGCCATGCAAAGTGTGTGCAGACCGAGGGTAGTTTCAGGGTTTGTAAGACCTAGAAAATTGTTGAGAGACTACTGTTGCAGGGAGTGTGCAGAGTCGAAAGACTTCAATTCTTTGATGTAATTGAAGGATTCGCCGCAAGGAGTGTGTGCAGGAGTCTTCTTTAAGACTCGGAGTTGGAGAAATCTCAGGAGGGATAGAGTCTTCGTAGTTGTCGAAGAAAATCACAGAAGGTTGGTGCCTTGAGGTGTTGAAAGGAGGCGTCGCAAGTTTGTGTTGCAGGCGGTTAAGTCCTGTGGAAAAACACTTTGTTTAAGAGTGCAGAAGTTCTTGAAGGGAGAAGCAGGTAGTCAAGATTCTCCATAGAGAATTCGTGAAGTCCCACGAGCTGTCATATTTCACGGAGGAGCAAGGAGGTTACGGTGGTCATTTCTGCAAGCGGAAGCTCAAGAGAGAGAGGGTCGTAGACTCACGCCAACGAGGACCGTTGGGTCTACTCACGAAATTCCATTTCAGGGTTTCGTGTGTGGAAGGACCAAAGCTTCGACACTTGGATTTGCAAAATTGCGAAATCCAAAACCCTGACACAACAAAATATTTCATAGTGGGGCCAGTACTTGGACACATGGCGAGGTCTGAGAAATTCGTCATTTCGGGGTTTGAATGAATGCGGGTAAGCTAAGAGGTTGGCGAATCAAATCCCCGAAACGCGAAAGAGAGAACTTTGGGATTTGGGAATTCGGGGTTCGTGGTGACATAAGGTTGGGATCGCAAGTCTAGGACCCCCGATACCTGAAATAGCGAAATTACATGGGCTAGCAGATCGCGAGGAGGCGATAGGTGGAAAAATCCCACGTCAGCTAGAGATTTGGTGAAGAGACGCATGGAAGAACATGGAGATTCCCGACAAGGGTTGTGGGACCCGGAGCAGGCACGCAAGTCTTTCGGGATTTCGGGACCGGAAGGTAGAAGATACATAGAGCTCTTGTATATCAAGCTCCCAGTGCGCGAAATAGCATTGACCGTTGGATCAAGGGAAAGCTCTAGAATCGTTGATTTCTTTTGGAGGTGGAACCTTAGCGTTCCAGCGTTTATCGGAACTCGGCATATCGGTGTTTGGAGGTCTGAAGGCACAGTCGCTTGACCACAAGACTCGCGAAGTCGTGAAGTCAGATCTCCCGAAGTGCGAAGGGAGATTCACCAAGGTTTTTTGTGGGTGTAGATTTCCCGAAAAGGAAATAGAAGAGCCAATTCGAGAGAGCTCTTCGGGCCAGAGGAATAGAGTGATCCTGTGTGCATGGACTTCCGACCTGTGGGTTGGGAGGGCTGTGTCAGTTGTCCTTTGTATGGCCTCCGTTCAATCTTGGTTGGGTTCTTGGGCTATCCCATGGAAGTGATTTACCAATATATTTTCAATCTCCTTATGGGATTATCTCTTGATCCCATCCTGATCCCAAATTTTCAGGATTTTGCTATGGGTTCTTCTAGCAATGGTTGTTCTATGAAAAAACTTGGTATTTCTCTCTCCTTCCTTTAGCCACCTGATTCTATACTTTTGGCTCCATAGAGTCTCTTTCTGTTGGCATATTGCTTCCCATTCCTGGGTCATTTGGATCTCTTCCCTTTTTTGATCCTCTGTATAGCCCTCATCTATGCAAATTTCCTAGAGTTTCCTCATTTTGTCTTCAATATTTTTTTTTCCTGGTTTATGTTTCCAAAGATTTCCTTGTTCCACTCCTTGAGTTTATGTTTGATGTACTTGAGTTTATTATATAGTTTGAACATCCTTGTCCCTTTCTCTGGTTGTTCCTCCTGTCATCATTGGTTGATGTTCTTCTTGAGGGTGGGATGTTTGATCCAAAATTTCTCAAATATGAAAGGTATATTCTTCGATGTGGTTTGGAAGTTTGCTTCCAATTGGACTGGCCAGTGGTCAGAACCCCCTCAGGGAAGAATGTTACAATCTAAATTTAATCCCTTCAGAATGATGGACTTCGACACCAAGAATATATCTAGCCTTTCCGTCACCTGATGTTGATTTATCTGTTTGTTGTTCCAGGTGAATTGGCCATTACTGGTTTTGATGTCCACCATCTCCACTGTGTCAATGAAAGATGAAAAGTCTTTCGCATCTCTATCCAATCTCCTGGTGCCTCCTTTTTTCTCCACAAGTGTCATGATGATGTTGAAGTCCCTTGCCAGGATCCAGTGGAGGTTGTTGGAACGGGCTTTTAGTTTTTCTAGGTCTAGGAGCATTCTTCTCTTTTCCTCCAACATCTGCGTCCATACACATTAGTGCATAGAATCACCTCTGTGTTACCTATGATTTGCATGCTAACCAAAAGTGTGTGTCTGGTGGCTTCGGCTGCTAGTAGATTCATCACTTGTGGGTTCCAAAAAGTGAGAATATAGTCTGCCATTTGTTTTCCTTTGACAACCAACATCCTGTACTTGCTCCATTTTTTTTTGTTGATTGTTTCCATTATGTCTATAGTGCATTTTGTCTCTTGGATGAAACAGAGGTCTAGTTGTTCCTTCCTCAGTCTATTTTTAAGGATTCTTTTCTTTCGTGGGATATTTAGGCCTCTTATATTCCATGTTATAATCTTCATTTAAACATGTGGCGGGGATTTGGGAAAGAGATTTTTTTATCTTACCTGATTTTATCAGCGGGGCTCCTAGTTCTTGTAGGGCTACACTGTTTGATTTCCTTCCTTTCTTCCTTCTCATCTGCTTGGGTGAGAGTTGTGGTTGTCCCTCGCCTTCTTTGATTCCTAGGTGTCATATCTCCCCATGCGTGTGCTTGAGTCCTCTAGATTTTTCTTTCTCCCTTAGGAGGAAGAGGTATTGGATACGATCTAGTTGCTCCATGGGTACATTGTCTACGCCCTGCCTTTTCCATTGCTCCAGTATGTTCGAGAGATATATTCCTTCCCTTTCCACAATATCTCTAAGATCGGGATCTTTTGTACCTACCTCGCTTGGTGTCATTTCCGCATCTTTGTCTACCTCCTGCATGGGGGTGTTGGAATCTCTAGTTTCTCCATCCATAGGAGTTGTGCTACCCCCTTGTTCCATATTATTGCTTGGACTATTTGTGTTCTCATTTGTTGCATGTTCCCTAGATTCTTTAGATTTTTCCTTTTCCTTTCCTCCTTCTTCCCCTTTGTTGTTCTTGTCCCACCCTTCTTTTCTATTCATGGCTTCTAGATTGCTTCTTGTTGGGTCTTTACTTGCTTTCTTGTTTTCTTTGTTTCTATGGTTCGTCTTTATAAACTCGTCCTTGTCCTACTGTAATTTGGTGTTTTTCGCTTCTTGTTTTTTATTGAGAGGACATTCTCTGATTAGGTGTCCATGTTCATGGAATATTCTGCATCTGAATGGGATCTTCTTTTAGTCGATGCTTTGTATCCATTCCTCATCCATGAATTCCATGCTTATGGCTTCTGGGAGTGCCCCTGAAACATCCATCTCTATGTAGATCCTTGCATAGTATGTATATCTCCCTTTTAGGGTTGCTTTTGATGTCTTCACATAGTTTCCAAGTTTGTTCCCAATTTCTTCGAAGGTGGATGGCAGCCAGTATTCTAGCGGCAAGGAGTAAAGCCTCAGCCAGACAGGTACATTTTTGAAGGTTTCCTTCTCTGGGGAGAATTTTTCCTTCCATGGCCTTGTGTATAGTCCTGTTGAGGCATGGAAGTATGCCCCCCCCCCCTCAAAGACTTTATCCATGTCATCCAAGTTCATGAATACTATTGTGAAGAATCATTTCAAACCTAGGTGGAGTTCCACTTCCCTACTTGGCTTCCATTGATATTTTATCCAGTTGCGCAACGTTCTTTCTGTGGGCCACAAACCTATGAACTTTCAAATTAGTGCATGTGTCTTCATCTGGTCCTAGAAGAGTTACATTTCNTGTAATTTCATCTACAACCATTTTGCATTTTTAAGGGCCATATAGGAAAATCAGAAGCTAAGTTTTGGTGAGCATGTGAGGATATGGACTAGCTAACTCCACTCTAAATTTGGTATTTATTAGAGTTCATATATAATCATTGCACTAAAAGTACGAAACTAGTTTTTAATGCATTTCTACAAATAATTTGCATACATGAGGTTTATCAATGCATTATCATAGAAATTTTGCAATTTAATCAATTACAACAACATCCATAGACTTAATGGCATCTACATAATTTCCATGGACTGAATTAAAAATAAATAATGCTAAAATGCATGCACATTTCATCATGATTGAGATCTTAATCAAAAAGAAAGAAGGTTACACTTATCTTTTGTAATACCCCAGTTTTGATCCCCGTATTAATAATGTAAGTGTGTAAATGATGAAAGGTCGTAGAGCCTAGCATTGTAATCTATTATAAATATTAATAATAAAACGCAAGATCGATTGTAGATGGACAAGGACAAATTTAAAGTAGTCTTTACTTATGTGAGAATACTTACTTCACGAAAATCCATGTAGCCTGCTATGGTATCAACACCCTCTACCTACAAGAAAGTATGTGATCGTTCTACTATTGGGTCCACTTTGTCATGGAATTGCATATAGGGTTATGTGATTCCAAGAGAGAGGAGGTAGCTAAGGGGCTATACCAAAATATTATATTTTATTAAACCCATCTTTGAATTAGTGGGGAAAATTAATTACATGAGCTTCTTGGGGGAAGACACGTGGTGCATTGTGAGAATTAGTATATTTTGATGGTTTTTGGACATTCCTCGTTCTCTCATCCATTCTTTAATTCTCATTCATTCTTGTTATTGGATACAAGAGAACATTTATGTGGGAAAGAGCTATCATTAGATGGTTGTATGATAACATTGGTTATTTTCCATCAATGTAAGGATGCTTGAGTGCATGGAAGCATTGGCATTTGGGGAAAGCTGTCCATAGCTAAGAATATTTGGAGATTCTAGCATTGATATTTCCTGACCAAATTATACTAGAGCCTTGGAAAGAAGTGGAATAGCATGAGGGATTGCATTGCAAAGAAGGGAATTCACTTATTTAGGTTGTATAGGCTGAAAAGAATAGAGAGCTAGTAAGTTGAGATTGTTATGTGATTGAATATATTGTAATAATATGAGATCTTGACTTTATATTTGATATCATAGTTTTACTAGGCACCTATCCTTGTGGATTCATAGCCTTAGCTCAAGGGTGACCTACCACTAAGATATTTGGAGAAGTAGTGTCTATGGTTGGGAGAAACATCTGACATTTATAGCCAATTGGTGTGGTTATTTGATAAATATAAGTGTTTTATGTGTATAGTATTCATGTTGCATTTTATTCCATTCTTTTTCACCGTTTAATGTTGTATATATCTTTAAATGTTATGCCTTATGTGAGGAATATACTTTCTTGTTTATATATATAAATCTTGATGATTTTCATGAGCCATTTGAATTGTTGCATGATTATTTATTTGTTAAAGATGGTATCAAAGTTTGAAAATTAGTTCAAGAATGCGAGTTCTTGAAGTACCATGTGATTTGGGTACATTACAATGGGTTATCGAAGAAAAACCATGTCGTAGCATGACCTAGCTGGGAGATGGGAACATTACAAATTTGTATCGGAGTGAAGGTTCCAGCACCATACCTATATGGGAAAATACCAATGAAAAATTGTTAAGATTCCCTATTGTAGAATTTGAATATGTGTTAAAATTGGGTGGAAATGATGAAATAGGAGAGAAAACTATGTTTTTTGGATGAATACAATGTGTATTATCTGCAGAGTGTTGAATGGGGGAGCACTGGAATAAAATCGATCATGTGAATCTTAGTCCGGACCTTTTGTGACAGCCTTGTGTCAATTTTATTTTAAAATTTACTTATACCCATCAACGGCCCAGATTAGTTTTGATCTTGAAATTGATGGTTAAGATTCGTCGTAGATGTGATAAAAAAAAATTAAGTTAAATTGATTTCGCTAAAGATATATTGTCAAGTTTTCCAAAAGAAGATTTCCATAGTTCAACGAGAAAGAAAATTAAATTTTGTCAATGAGAAGTTTTATGAAGTTCATCAATGTCACAAATTCTTCAGACCGCTGAAAAATATGTTTTATGAAGTCCACTAAAAGAACAGTTTTTCATAAACCGCTAAAAGAACTTTTTATCAGACCAACAAAAATACTTTTTCTCAAATCGTCGAAATAATTTTTTCTCAGACCATTGAAAGAACTTTTTATCACACCACTAAAAATGCTTTTTCTTAGGCCGCCAAAATCACTTTTTCTCAAACCATCGAAAGAAATTTTTCTAAGATCGTCGAAATACTTTTCTAATATCGCCAAAAGAACTTTTTCTCAAACGGTTGAAAGCACTTTTTCTCAAACCACGGGAAGAACTTTTTCTTGGACCACCAAAAGAACTTTTTCTCAGACCACCAAAAGAACTTTTTCTCAAACCGTCGAAAGCACTTTTTCTCAAATCACTGAAAGCACTTTTTCTAAGATCACCGAAAGAACTTTTTCTCAAAATATCGAAAAGAAACTTTTGTAGGCTATTGAAGTGAATTTTGTGGGTTGTCAATGGAGAAAAATTTGAGTTTGTTGAAGGACATTTTTGAAGTTTTTCGAAAGACAAATTTTGGTGTCCACTGAAAAGGAAATTTTTGCACTAGTAGAATTTGGAAATAAATGACTACGTGACTAAAACTTTTAGTCGCGACAACTAAAAATGACTAAACTATACTAATCTTTTGCAACGCAACTATAAATGACTAATTTAATTGTTGGGTAAAAAACACAACTAAATAATTAGTCACAAATAAAATGACTAAATAAATGACTATTACTCATCTAGACTAACATTTGGTAATTTGGAAATTAATATGTATTATTTATTGTTATATACATTATGGTTTCTATTAAGGTCTCAATATATTAGACCATTTGATAATTTATTCTTTAAAAAACAAGAAGGGGACTAATAACATATAAGCTAGAGTGAAATCTACAACATCTATCCAACTTGATCCATGGCATATTCCTAAGCGATGAAATTATACAAATTAAACCAAAATCGATCTACAAGGTAGAGTTCTTCCATTTTGAAACTTTACTATCAAATATGTAGTCCATTCACTCATGGAAGCTTTTTGTCACACCTAGTGAAACCTAGTGTCTTCATAGTTAAGCTAGTGAAACCCAGTACCTTCATAGTTATCTTAATTTAATATAATATTGTAATGAAAAAATGTTTTATTATATATATATATATATATATATATATATATATATATATATATATAAATGTTGTTTTCCAAGGTTATATATTGCAAATATTTTATTTACAATTATCATATAATATTATATTATCATATGAAAATATGATAATATCATAGACAATATGATATTAAAGTGGGTAATATTATTTTAACGATATTACAAAGATCCATGTATTACATTTCACATTTGACATATATTGTTGGTTTAGTATTGCATGCAGGGTTGACGTATTGGGAAATTATTGGCGAGAGTGGGGAGTACACAGTGCAAAATTTTCCCCGATAGAGGTAATTCGATGGGGGAGTGGGGAGTACCAGTGGTTTTTTGGACATAATTTAGCATGGGGCATACACCAACCAGAATAGAGAGCTTGTTAATTCACTGGTTAGGACACAATTCATGGGTGTGGGGTTCTTTCACTGGTTGTTGGGAGACAATTCAGGCGAGTGGGGAGTGGGTATTGGGGTTTTTTCACTGTGGGAGATAATTCGAGGGAGTGGGGAGGGAATTATTTATGCGTGAACCTATACAAATAGAACGGGGGTTTGTTAATTGGGGTTTTATGTCATGAATTGGAGCCGGAGCCGACCAGAGAGGGTTTGTCTGTCAATTTGATGTCATGAATTTGGGTCGGAGCCAACTAGAGAGGGTTTTTCTATCAATTTGATGGCATGAGGCATTTTGGGTTTTAGTTGATATAATTATAGAAGTTACTTGCATGCATGGGCTATAAATCTTGTTTGGAGAGGACTTGCATACTTCTGAAAAGGCAGGCAAGGAATTCAGAGTTACTAGGTCGTCTACAATGAATTTGAAGTCGGTGAGGCCCTCTGCAGCAAATTCAAATTTTGGGGAACACTTTACAACGAATTTGGGGACGCCCTCTGCACTTATTTCTCCCATGGATTTCAATGGGAACAATTTATCCCATGTGTATGTAAATGGGCATGAAAATGTATATTTTTCCAAAATCATATCAGTAGGGAAGAGGGTTTTGTGTCTTACAACAGATGCTTCTTTTTTATGGTGCTAGCGATGGGATACCTATTCTTTGGAGTGTATATCATGTGCAATATTTTCACAAAATTACACCAAAGCTTAGTCTGAAGATAAAAGTTTCCTTGTTTTATGAATCATTTTAAGCACACTTGAATGTGGATAATGGATACTATCCTCATAAAATGGGATCCTAAATCCTCTAAAATCATTTTTTTCTTTTTGAAGTGGTATGTTTATTAAGTTTATACTATATAGGTATAAGAAGCCTATTATATTTTGCATATTAAAGGCCTACTTTTAGTATTTTGGGGTTTTTATTATTCTTGGACTATGTACATGCATCTAAGAAAAACGATTTCAAGTCATTGGCATTATATTCATCTCATATTTATTGTTTGACCTTGTCATGGAAAATATCTTAACTCATAGTATTTTTACACATGTTCTCCTCTCAGGCACATGATGGAGGTGTTTTGGCTATTGATATTTTAAGAGCTTCAAGGAGTGCTCCATAACGGATTACAATTGGTGCAAACAACACCCTTTCTATTTGGGATACTGTATTCTTCAAGGTGTAGGATTTATTTTTCTTTGCTACTTAAATAATACATTAGGAGAGATGAAGACACAAAATTTGCAGTTGTGGATGTTATTGTGATGGAAAGTAACTTGAAGAAAAAAAAAATCTGCATCATGTACAGGAAGTCAAATGAATTAAGCCAGTTGCAAAGCTCACTTCTCATAGTGTTGCATCTTGGTTTCATCCTCAATCCCTCAACCTTGATATTTTAACATGCATTAAGGACTCTCATAGATGGTAAGTGATATCAACTATTGTCCAGGGAGTAAATACTATTCAATATGCTCATTTATATCTATAATAGTATGCATGTTATATTTGATCCTGGAATTTCATATGTTGTTTTATACCATTTTATCTATTGTAGGACCATTGAACATCCAACATTTGTAGCAAGAACAAGACCACTCTATGACCTATCTTCTCATGTACCTATAATCCTTCTTTCACCAAACAAGAAACTAAAGGTTACATTTATGTTCCTCTCATTAAAGATGTTATTTGTGATTTAACTAGAGAAACTTATGTTAATCTAATAATAAAATCCCATATCAACCACAAGTGTATTAAAGCGTTGTGTTATGTTTACCACAACTTAAAGGTTTAATTACTATTAGTTCTTCTCAGGAGTAAGTCTCTAAACTCCAATGCCTATTGAGAAAACAAGCGATTTGTTTAAAGGAAAATATTTGAAATATTAATTAATCCTTATTGCACCAATGTATATTGATTTTACTTTAATGGCTTGTCATTATGTGTTAACAAGAGTTAAAATAGCAGCATTTTCAACACATTTATGCTCTCATCCTCTTGGTATTCCAAATCAATGCTTTATATGATGGAGTTGATACACAGTTCAATTTTCATTTGAATATGTGAATGTTATGTTAAATTTGGCAGCATCGATAGTCATTCTCCAATGAGAGGCCATATGGACCACCCTAAGGCTAGTCAGGGATATTTGGAGAATCAACTAGTCTTGTGAGGTATTGAAAGAATCCACAGGGAATGTACAACCTTTGTGATTCAAACCAAAAGTTGGGACAAATGAGATGATATGTGAGTCTAATGAAAAAGTCAGGGGGAAAGTACAACCTCTGTGAGCATAGACAGTCTAATGCAAAAGTCAAGGGGAGCGTACAACCTCTATGAGCATAGACAGACTAATGCAAAAGTCAGGGGGAACATACAACCTATGTGAGCCTAGTCAAACCTTGTGAGCCATGAGAAAAAGTCAAGGCATCTAGAAAAAGTTAGGTTGAATATAAAATTCCTATGAGCTAGAAACAAACGATGTTCCTAATATTGCAAATGATATAAATGTATTGATCTAGTGCATTGGCACGTGTAACATTATCCACCATGAAAAGAATTTTGAATTGCCTTGTAAAGAGTCGAGTTGTAACTGAAGTCTCAAGTTTAGTTCTATTTTAGAACTAAAAGTGTAATGTTGAGTTGTAACTGAAGTCTTAAGTCTAGTTCTATTTTAGAACTAAATTGTAATGTTGAGTGGCAACTGAAGTCTTAAGTATAGTTCTATTTTAGAACTAAAGTGTAATGTTGAGTTGCAACTGAAGTCTTAAGTCTAGTTCTATTTTAGAACTAAAGTGTAATGTTGAGTTGAAACTAAAGTCTTAAGTCTAGTTCTATTTTAGAACTAAAGTGTAATGTTGAGTTGCAACTAAAGTCTTAAGTCTAGTTCTATTTTTGAACTAAAGTGTAATGATGAGTTGTAACCAGTCTCAAGTCTAGTTCTAAGTTCGAACTAAAGCATACCAATCTCAAGTCTAGTTCTATTTTTGAACTAAAGTGTAATGTTGAGTTGTAACCAATCTCAAGTCTAGTTCTAAGTTTGAACTAAAGTATGAAGCTAAGTTATGATTAACTCATGCAAACATGTTATTATTTAGAATCTCTCCTCTTCTCCTCTTCAATCTATATAAGCAAAGGTCAACCCCTCTCTTCAATATAGTTTTGATATGCAGGTTAAGGGTGAAGCAATAGAGGCACATATCAGTGATAAAGAGGTAGCATACCAAAGCAACATATCAATGTTGTATATCAACAATAGAAGAAGCATATCGGAGGTGTATTTAGGAAAGGTATCTTAGGTCTTTGTCAGGTCAGAGTCATCTTGGAAAGATATTTAAGAGCAGAACATTCATGGTGGATATTTGTAAGTGATATTACATTATTAATGCAATAAAGGAATATCGTTTGTTGGGGTTTTCTCCCTATACAGGGTTTCCCCAGGGTATATGTGTTGTTGATGTGCATGCTTACGCATCTACATAATTATTTCTATTCGATTATGATTTGGTATTGTTGAAGTGTATTAAGCTGGAATCAAAGTATTGAAGAAAATAAAAGAATTAATCTGCATACGAAATCAAGCTCATAATTTAACATGTTATCCAAGGCCTTGATATTTTATGTGTCTAAACATTAAATCTACAATTTGAAGTGTAAATGCTCGGTGCAAGGGACTCATAGCTCATATGTTGTTGGTTCAATTCTCTAAAACGTAAATTGTTTTGTGATGCACATGTGGTAAAGTTAATCTGAATTAAATAGCCATGTACAATTAACTTCATCCCAGCACATTACTTATAGTTTTAAGATCCTTTTATGGGTTTTATCTTCCACAAATGTATTGTTATTTTATTTTAAATGTTGATCATAAATTAGGCTTAAAATTGGTGGTTTTCCTCTTTGCTCGAGTGCATCTACATTTTCTGAATACAACAACAGTAAATTGTCAACTTGACAGTCTATACTTATCCTTGTAAGAACTTACTTGAATTAATGAACTCACATATGAAAACCTTGGTGAATCATGTGGTGATTGGACTTAAAAATATGAATACATCTTTGGGTATAAATGAATTTTCCTCCAAGTGTTGAATTAATTTTTTTTATTCATAAATTCATGTATGCATTGAAATATTACTCTTTTTATGGTTTGCTATACATCTCAACACTTTGATAACATTTCAAAATAATTTTACTAGTGCTCTCTCTTCATTTTCTTCCATTGTCGAATTTCAACATTTTCATTTACTTGTTGAGTTAAATACCTTGCTAGTTGTTGCAATTAAAAAGGGACATCTTGAACTTCAAGGACAACAAATTTGTTAATAATTCTATCAACAATACATGATAGTTCTCACACAGCATACATTGTGTTTACCTATTGAAGTTTGTTTGAATGGGTAGATTATTTCATTAGTAGTTGTTTGGGGTTTGCAAAATAGGAATTTTATATCTAATGAAACCAAGAACGTGTTTTCAATTATTACCACTGACTTTATATAATAGCTTTGACATGCAATGAAATTGAAATCATGTATTCCCTAAATAAGTGTATCAGTCTCTATATGAATTTCCTTTATGATTCAATCCAAGATCAAGGATTCGTTAACAAGATAGGAACCTATTTCTTGGAATTGATAATGCCTTTGAGTGTTATTATTTGTTTGGAACATATACATATACTTTGTTTTGGATTAATGAGAGGGGGGGTGAATCAGTAATAGAGAAATATAATCCATAAAATGCAAGTGTTATATCAATGTAGCATTACCATCCAATAGTTGCAGAGTAAATAAACAATGAAAAAATGAGAAATCATACACATACATAGTACACCAGTGTTTTTATGTGGAAACCCAAAGCGGGAGAAAACCACGGAATGCTTTTTCTTATATGTCTTTAAGAATTACATTCATTAGAAGCACCAACTTCCTTTTTTTTCCAGCTCCAACTAGAAGGAGGCTCCAACCCCCTAGTTTCTTAGGCTACAACCTAAGGGAAGCTCCAACTCCCCAATTCTCTTGATACAACCAGAAGGAGGATACAACCCCCTATGTTCTCTAGCTTCAACCAGAAGGTGGTTACAACCACAAGTCCTTGCCCTGTCCAACCGCCCTGATGTAGAAGTAGAATCATGGAACCATTGTCACACTATCACTGTGAGATATACCACTGTAACAACCTGTACCACTGACCTGCCACCAACCAACTTGTAACAACCTGTAATTAACATGTACCATAAGCAAGTGCATCAACCATGCACCAACCTGTACCTCAATGTGTACCATCAACGAGTGCATCAACCATGCACCAAATATGTACAAATCATGCATCAAATACACATAAACTATGACTCATCAAGATATACCAACATCATCAACTATACACCTCATGTATGTGTCAACTCATCAACTACTTGTCTCAACCATGTACCCAACATGTACCTAAACCAAAATCCATCATCAATTTCATCATCCAAATCTGATTTGTAACTCTGTAATAGAATGGGTGTATATGATCACATACCTGCAAACCTTCCTTAACTTTAACAACAAGAGACTAGCATTTTCATCAAACTTTACTTTAGTCTCACATAACTAATTTTGGATTAGTCAACAACCCTAACTTGCAATAATCATAACTATGTACCTGAATGAATAAAGATCTGAAAAAAGTACACAATTTTCTTCAGTGTCTTTCATGCAATTCCTCTAAGTTTCACTACTTTGATCCTCTCATAAAAAGGAGTTATAGAAAAAATAGCATACCTTGTTGAATTATGGCTTATTCTAGAGAGCAAACTTGTAGAGCGTTCCCCACACGGAATATTTGTTGTATGCATCTAAAAATTGTACATAGAATAATACAGACTTTTCTCTAACCAATACATTTTTTCTTACAAAATTTGGATCTGTTATGGAGAATTTATCACGTTTTTACCCGAAACACATGTTTTATACTAGTTTCAAGACTATCCAAAAACCCTATTTTCCACGGAGTGTAACTCCAAAAATACAACAACTCACAAGATGAAATTTGTATCACAACTAATTGGATATGTTTCCTAAACGGACTCCCAATTTCACGATCTGAATCATTCTAGAAAAAAA
>ML780794.1:43392-83590 GCA_009831015.1 Picea engelmannii
GGTCTTTATTTACTTTCCTTGTTGACAATGTTTGCATAAAGTGTTGGTTGGTTTCGTGATCTGGGGAATTTCTCTAATGGATTTCTTTCTACTGACTTTGACAAGGTTGTCAAAGTGTATGTGACCCATTCTTTTGTGCCATAGTCAGCCTTCATCTTCCTTTCCTAGAAAACACTTTTCATTTCCAATTTCACTTAGTACATATATGTTGCTTGAAGTTCTTGCAGCTATTGCAATCAATTTTCCCAAACCTTCTTTTCTTATCTCGCACTTTTGTGAATCGAAATTAATTTTATGACCTTGGTCACACATTTGACTTACACTTAGAAGATTATGTTTCATATCTTCTACTAGTAGAACAATTTATGCCTTGGTATTCTTGTTTCCAATTTTGATTGTGCATTTTCCAATGATTTTAGCTAAATCATCATTTTCGAAGGAGACTGGTCCATCTCTTTCCTTTATTAATGTAATAAACCTATCTGTATCACCTGTCATGTGTTTTGAACAACCATTGTCAACATACCAACCGCGTTTCTTCTTCTTAGCTTGTAGAGCGAGTGTGCATTCTTCATTGCTATACTAATTATGCTTTCTTACCCATGTCCTCTTCTGAGGTTCATGTCTGTGATTGTTGTTGTTATTTTATGGTTCTCTAGGTGGGACTTTCATTCTGCAATCTTTGGCCATGTGTCCAAATTTGTTGCACTTGTAGAATTCCACTTCAGTGCTCAATGATTCAAACATGTTGTAACTTATTCTTTGTGTTTCACTAGGCCTTCTTAGATAACCCTTTTGTGTATGACTTTCAAAGTTGTTTATGTTCCTGTTGTTAGGTATGCAATTCACATCTTTATGTCCAAAATTATTGCATGCATAACATAAACCAAAAAATATATTTTGATACCTGGGAGTTGAATATCTTCTTAAAGGAGTTACTCTTATGAATCCTTCTTCCTAACGCCTAATTGTTTATGTCAGTCGTTTATTCTGAAATTTGAATCTTCTCGGTGGAGGAGTGTCCCTGTAATATTCCTTGTAGGTCTTCCTATCCCCTTTGATTGTTTCTGCATACCATTTTGGATATGTTTCTTGTTATGTTGTTTTGGAGCTTGATCCCTTTTTTGTCTAATTGTATCCAAGTTTGAACTTGTCGTGATGAGGCTTTTGACTGCTAATAATGTCATCCAAAAATTTTGAGTTGTTCTGCATATTTTTCTTTTGAAGATAATTTCTTAATGTGACAATATTTTCTTCGAAATTTCCAATGATCCTATATCTTTCTTCTAGTTGTTCTTTTAGTGATTCTTCAATTCTTTTGTCTTCTTCTATTTGAACCTTCAAAATTGTGATTATTTGTTCTAGTTCCTGAGTGTCTTCTTTCTTGTCTAGTTCTTCTTGTAGCTTCTTGTTTTTGTTCTTTTCTCTTTTTATAACTTCGATGGCACACAACAATTATTATCGGTAGTCAACTTCTACCTCTTCATATTCTTCCTTAGTGTTTTATTTATCATAGTCTTCGACTTTCATGAATAGAACTCTTTCTGTCTCACTATCACTGACTTCATCTTCATCTGATGAGGAGATGTCTTCTTTGGTTCATAAACTTTTCTTGAAATCTTTCTTTGTGGTTATTTTGCCTTTATATGTTTGTTTGATATTTGAGTAATATTCATCATTCCTCTTATTTTTCTTATCAAGACATTTGTTAGCAAAATGACCAATTCCATCACAATTAAAACAAATAAATGGAAACTTACCTTTATATATGTCATTGGTTCCCTTGTTCAATATTCTGATTTCTTCATCATCTTCCGAGATTTCATTGTTGCTGCTATGTTATTTTTCTTTTTTCTTTCCCTTTTTCTTTGGCCTTTTGGATGCTTTGAAATATGCTTCTTTTATATCTAGATTTTCATCTTCAGTTCTCATTTCATATTTTGTGAAGATTCCATGTAGTTCATCCATGCTTATTGAGTCTAGATCTGCTCTTTTTTCTAGTGTTGATATCTTAGGATCAAATCTCATAGGAAGAGATCTTAGTACCTTTTGAACAATTACAGATTCTTTAATTTCTTCTCCCAATCCTATGATTTCATTTATTTTTTCATCAACTCGTAAGAAGTAAGCTGCAATATTCTCATCTTCCTTTATCTTTAGTTGTTCGAACTGACCTCTATAAGTTTGAAGCTTTGTTGCTTTGACTTTTGAATCTCCTTCATAAATATTTTGAAGCTTGTCCCAAATATCTTTAGCGGATTTACAATGTATTACTTTGGTGTATACATATTCACAAAGACCATTCAGAAGTGCATTTGTGGCTTTGGAATTATTTTTCCCAAGTTTTATTGCTCTTTCATGTGTCGGCGGAACTGTTGGTTCTTTGTATCCATCTACAACTGATTGCCAAATTTCAAATCCCTATGCCTGTATATATGTTTTCATCCTTCTACTCCAAAATGCATACTTTTGTCCATCAAACTGTGGTATTCCATTTTTATACATGTTGTTTCTCTCCATGATCTACTTTCAGTGGTTAAACTGATTTCTAAAGGAACCTGCTCTGATACCAATTATTGGATTATTGAGAGGGGGGGTGAATCAGTAATAGAGAAATCTAATCCATAAAATGAAAGTGTTATATCAATGTAGCATTATCATCCAATAGTTTCAGAGTAAATAAACAATGAACAAATGAGTAATCATACACATACACAATACACCAGTGTTTTTATGTGGAAACTCAAAGCGGGAGAAAACCACAGAATGTTTTTTCTTATATGTCTTTAAGAATTGCATTCATTGGAAGCACCAACTTCATTTTTTTTACAGCTGCAACTAGAAGGAGGCTCTAACACCCTATTTTCTCAGGCTACAACCTGAGGGAAGCTCCAACTCCCCAATTCTCTGGCTACAACCAGAAGGAGGCTACAACCCCATGTGTTCTTCAACTACAACCGGAAGGTGGCTACAACCACCTGTCCTTTCCCCATCCAACCACCCTGGCATAGAAGTAGAATGATGGAACCATTGTCACACTATCACTGTGAGATATACCACTGTAACAACCTGTACCACTGACCTGCAACCAACCAACATGTAACAACCTGTACCAAACAACCTGTAATCAACTTGTACCATAAACAAGTGCATCAACCATGCACCAACATGTACCTCAACCTGTACCATCAATGAGTGCATCAAACATGCACCCAATATGTACCAATCATGCATCAAATACACATAAACTATGACTCATCAAGATGTACCAACATCATCAACTATACACCTCATGTATGTGCCAACTCATCAACTACGTGTCTCAACCATGTACCCAACATGTACCTAAACCAAAAGCCCTCATCAATTTCATCATCCAAATATGATTTGTAACTCTGTAATATAACTTGTGTATGTGATCACATACCTGCAAACCTTCCTTAACTTTAACAACAAGAGACTAGCATTTTCATCAAACTTTACTTTAGTCTCAAATGACTAATTTTGGATTAGTCAACAACCCTAACTTGCAATAATCATAAATATGTACTTGTAATGAATATAGATATGAAAATAGTACACAATTTTCTTCAGTGTCTTTTATGCAATTCCTCCATGTTTCACTACTCGGATCCTCTTAGAAAAGGAGTTATAGAAAAAATGGCATACCTTATTGAATTATGACTTATTCTAGAGAGCGAACTTGTAGAGCGTTCCCCGCATGGAATATTTGTTGTATGGATCTGAAAATTGTACACATAATACTGCAGACTGTAATCTAACCAATACATTTTGTCTTACTAAATTTGGATTGTTATGAAGAAGTTATGACATTTTTACCTGAAACATTTTTTTATACTAGTTTCATGACTAGCCACAAACCCTATTTTTCACGAAGTGTAACTCCAAAACTACAACGACCCACAAGTTGAAATTTGCATCACAGCTACTTGGATATGTTCCTCAATGGCCTCCCAATTTTACAGTCAGAATCATTTTAGAAAAAAAAATTATTGTGAATATGGTGAGATGACCTGTAAATAACATACCTTAGAAAGCATCATCAAAATAATTTATCCTCCCTTGAATTTCTCCCTTCTTTACTTCACCGTCCCTCTGAAATTAGGCTTAGATATCCTTTGGTTATCTCAGTCACTTGTAGATATTCAATATGCTCAAGTGTTATTAAAAATGGGAGACCCTTGCCTCTTACTTATAATTACATGTAGCTTCCTCAAGGGGTTACTTTCTAACCATCTTAACCCACTTTCCTTATTTTAGGGCTAACCCACTTCTAACCACTTGTCCACTTAATAATTTCTAAATTAACTTTATTATTTAAATAATTTCTTTTGTATCCACTTTGACTTATAGTACACTCATCACTTCACTTTATTATTTAAATTACCTTTTAACCATCTTAACCCACTTTCCTTATTTTAGGGCTAACCCACTTCTAACCACTTGTCCACTTAGTAATTTCTCCATTAACTTTATTATTTAAATAATTTATTTTGTATCCACTTTGACTTATAGTACACTCATCACTTCACTTTATTATTTAAATATTTTCTTCTTCGCAACCATTTTGACTACTTTGACCTTTTGGGGCTTCTAGATGACTCATGAGGGTTCTCCAACTTCACATGGCCATAACTCTCTAACCGTGAGGATTTATGTGACATTCCACATACCATTGGAAATGTCATGACATGTATTATCCATCTAGAATAGTCTTACCTACAAATATATAAAAATGCATACCATTATCCATCAAACAAACTTGGGTCCATTACCCAAACCATTGTGTTATTGGAATTCGCTACCGAAATTTCTTCAAGGGTTGACATCAATGAAAACCAACCCAAATAATCAAAACTTTGTTGAAGATATCTTTCTATTAGTCATAATTTGATTTTCTATAAATAACACAATAAAAATTCTGGAAATTCTTTTAACTAGCAGGCTTTGTGACAACTAAAAAGGTTACTCTCCCAAAAACAAATTATACATTTTGAGTATAAAACCTGAAACAATTACACTTTGAAATCATGAACATAATTGGTATTTTTATATAATTGCTTAACATAAATGCTTACTTATAAGTATTTGCTTTTTTGATGATTTGGTGATGGAATCATTACAACAAGCCATATATTCCATTATTGTTCATGAGTGGGCATCTCTTTATTGTTCATTCCTTAAGTATAACATAATAAAATGCATAAAATCACAAGATATGATGGGATTGATCCATGATTGGGTTAACAATGAGACAATATCTAATCAACTCAATAGTTAAAGTTTTCCATCTATCATATTGAACATAACCTTCTTGGTTTTCACAACATCTTCAATCTGGTTTGATTGGAACATATGTATATTACTTTAATGGAGACTTTGCATTCAATACTAGAGATTGAAATACATGAATTTTCAGAAGTGAAAATTTCATTGACACCACAACGTATTCTAGACTAAGATATTACTTGAAGGTTGAAGCCAATGGACATTAGTATGCTACATGTCATTAAGTTAAGAACATGTTGGAGTAGAAAGGGGAAGTTCTCTGGAACTGACATTTACATCTGTCATACTTGATTCAACATGTAGCATTGTTGCAACACCTTTGATTTGGTTTGATATAAGAGGTTTTTCATTGTAGCTTAGTTCATTGCAAAGAATATTATATTTCACTCCAATCAGACAGTATATAATCAACTCAATAGTTAAAGTTTTCCATCTATCATATTGAACATAACCTTCTTGGTTTTCATGGCATCTTCAATATGGTTTGATTGGAATATATGTAGCTTAATTTACTGGAGACTTTTCATTCGATACTAGAGATTGAAATACATGAATTTTCATAAGTGAAAATTCCATTGCCACCACAAGATATTATGGACTAAGATATTTCCTGAAGGTTGAATCCAATGGACATTAGTATGATCCCTATCATTAAGTTCAGAACATGTTGGAGTAGGAAGAGGTAGTTCTATGGAATTGATGTTTACATCTGTCATACTTGATTCAACATGTGGAATTGTTGCAACACCTTTTATTTGGTATGATAGAAGAGGTTTATCATTGTATCTTAGTTCATTGTAGAGAATATTATATTTCACTCCAATCAGAAAATATATAATCAACTCAATAGTTAAATTTTTCCATCTATCATACTTAACGTAACCTTATTGGTTTTCACAGCATCTTCAATCTGGTTTGATTGGAATATATGTAGCTTACTTTACTAGAGACTTTGCATTCGATACTAGTGATTGAAATACATGTATTTTCAGAAGTGAAAATTTCATTGCCACTACAAGGTATTTTGGACTAAGATATTACCTGAAGGTTGAAGCCAATGGACATTAGTACAATTCATGTCATTAAGTTCAGAACATGTTGGAGTAGGAAGAGGTAGTTCTCTGTAATTGATGTTTACATATGTCATACTTGATTCGACACGTGGAATTATTGCAACACCTTTGATTTGGTCTGATAGAATAGGTTTATCATTGTATCTTAGTTCATTGCAGAGAATATTATATTTCACTACAAGGTTTACAAACAATGTTTGTTCAGAAGTGAAAATTCTCTTGTGGTGAGAAAGTTTTATGCATCAAGTTGTATTTACTTGAAAATTGTATGACATAATAAGTAGAACAGTTCTCACATGACACAGATGTTTCTTACACATCCATCATGAAATTAATAAAATTCCAAATAGGAAGAGATGGTGGTCTTGTCATAAATCTTCGACAACTTGTGTAACCAGAAATGTGTTCATGAAACAGAAACAGGTCGAAAATGGCCTAGAAATATTGCAAAAACTATTTCCTTCGGGTAATGCCTGAAAATGTTTCCTATATATTTACTGGTATTTTCCAGGAGGGAACTGCTTTAATAATTTCAAAACATAAATAAATGCATACATGTGTGTGGATCATTCAAAAATGTGTAATATGCAACTATCATTAGGGTAGTGGTATTAGGCTAGACATGTGTTATATTTGTTGTAGCATTGTATGGGACATTTATTAATCTATCCATATTTGTCTGGTAATCATGTTGTGTATGGATTCTTATAAAAATAACCTACATGGTATTGGAGAAGGATTGGGCCATGGGACCAAAACACTCTGAATTTCTAAGAGGCATTTGGGATTTTCTACGAGAAAGGGACAATAAAGGGAATTTTGAAGTTTAGATACATTTGAATATTGATTAAATTAAAAGGGAATAAATATTTTTCATGTTTTTAAAGGGAAAATTAAATTATATTAAAAATAAAAGAAGTTGTATAGCTATGACCTGAGAAGAAACATGAGGAATAAGGTAGCAAAGATAGTTGATAACTACACCCAACCATTTTTTAAGATGCCATTTTGAATTGGAGATTTCAACAATCAAGGAAGACACACAAATAGTTCTTTGATATCCCTACCATTTACCAAAGATGTCTAGAGAGGTATGAAAGTGACCCATGATGAGACAATGGCGAGCACAATAAACACTTTCAAAAACATTTTGTCATGCTGGTGCACAAAAACAGAACTTTTGAAACTGTAATAGTAGACATCACCTATGAAAATGAATTTCCAGATTGGCACATTGAGGTGAAAATTTATTTGTTGACTGGGATGAAAACATCATTAAGGAAACATTTTTCAACCAGCGTTAAACTAGTACAAGGATGTCATCAACGAGCTAAGAAACATATGCCTAGTTTTTGACTTTTCATTTATTACCCAGATCAAAAGATAAAGAAGACACCCAAACCAAAAGGATTTTTTTGTGACGACCATGATCCCAGTTATGTCCCTATATTTGTTTCCCTTGTATATTTGCAGAATTCATTTTTGTAGTACCAGTGTTTGCAGATTCTAGAAAATTTAGATAAGATAAGATCATTATATTAATCTCCAAAAAAGGAACACAAAGTAGGTAAATGGGACTACTGAGTACAATGATGTCGATACAAATTAGGAGTATGAAAAGGTATCATATATAAAGAGAAAGAAGTAAAATAAATCATGAGATCTATGCTAAAATATGGAAAACCCTCGACTCCAAGTGAAAGCGGACGAAATGAGAGGGAGATGTATAAAGGGAAAGGATCCAAGGACTAGATCATGGCCCACTAGGTCTATCTCTCCTAAAATTTGAGGCCAAATGAAGAAAAATCAAGACAGAATGGTGTCTTGAGGAAGAGTTGGGGGAAGATATCGACCTACTGTGGTGCTACTTTATGGAAGAAGCACCATGTTGTTGATTTCTAGGATATCTTGTCTACCTACTGGTAAGGGATCTGGTCTAGCAATGTCTCTAATGTCTCTGGGAAATTATCATAAACGTTGCTAATAAATGGAGTAACAAGCCTCAAATTGTACCCTTATGCAAGACACAAACCCTTATTATTAGTTTACAACTCCAATTTTCTTGGTTTGAATAAGTTGACTTGATTCTTAAAGCTAGTTGTGTCAATGAAAATTCTAGTACTAAGATGTGCTTTTACTTTATGATTTTTTTGTGGTGTTTCTTATTCCACATCTAAGGAATTAGGGTGAATGGCCATTGGCCATCATTGATTATATTGAATATAAGGAAATTTTTACAGATGTATCATTTTTCATTCTCAGATTCTATGTGAATTCTCAAATTTTGTAATTCTTGAAGGTTACAAGTCAATCATTATAAGAAATGGTCCAAGAATAATAAAGAAGGTGTCAAACTCAATGATATGATAAAAAAAAAAACATTGCATTTTTGTGGTTTTATAGGTAGGTAATATCATTAAAAAGGTCAAACATATACCAAGCAAGTATGTCCAATCACCTTAGAACTACTTTTGACCAACCTTAAGTTGCATGCATGCATAAGAAGCAAATAATTTGTGTCTAATGTCATAGATGGGGATAACTATTTGCTAGTTCTCACCTCATTTTATTTCATTTTCTTATAGTTGTGTGGTGTGACTAAGGCTAGCTCTCATACAATCATCCCCCAAGAAGGTAACATCTCAAGTAATATGCCCCATATGGCTATGATTTGTGGAGTACACCTAACAACTATCATCCATTTTTTTGTCTTTTGTTGTAGTGATGTAATTTAGATGGATTGTCTCTCTTCTCATCATATTTCTTATATTATATTTCTCTTTTCTCATCCCCTTTCTTGTATTATCTCTCTCTCCTCCCATTTACTTCCTATTGTCACCCAAGGAGATGAAAAAAATTTGAATTTCAATGTCAATTTCAATTTTATAAAGAAAATGGAGCCCCAGTTAAGTTGTGACACATGTTAGAATATACAAGACAACCCATCTTGGAGATAGGTCAACCTCAAATAAATAAGATCAGATAAATATAAATACCAAGTATATATGTCAACCAATTTCCGTATAAAAATAATCTCACTCCAATAGTTACTAGCTCATTCTGCATATTTATAACTAACCTTAGCAGCTACTAAAACTTGAATATACGATCACCCATTTGGAATATGGATAAAAAATGATGTTTACTAGAGGCATGATATTTCACTTGAGAGGCTTGGGATAGCAATTTTGTAATCTCTTTGAACTTTTAAATAAATTCATTCTTAGTGGAGCAGTCCAATATATCGTAGGAAGGCAGTTCTTCTTGAATGATATTTTAACTTGTTGTTGTTTGAACTTGATTATCAGACTGTGCAACTACTATCATTTTTAAAGAAAGTGGTTCAATTTGTATTGTTGGTTTGCTAAAATTCATATCAGTGATACTATGCATTGACATAAATTTTATGTAACATGCATGGACACTTTGTGAAAATTGCAAAAAATGTATTGAAGCGTAGTGAATTTCACTTCACTTTCAATGTTTATTTGATTCATATAGATTCCATGTGCATGTCGTCCTTTGTTATATTCACTCTTACCATAGTTTCTACTAAAAGTGATTGGGTATTTGACTATGTAATATATTTCTAGCCCAAAATTTGGGGGGAACTATTCACCCATTATCAAGCCAACCAATCAAAAGAAGAAATGAAATGGTGTGCTTAAAATGTCTTATGATTGCTTCTATCTTTTGATTGGTTCACCTATTCATGGGTGAATAGCTCACTCGAAACTTTGTTCTTAAAATCTCTTATGAATTTAAATCCATAAATCTTGTAGAAAATATGTTCAGTTGTGGAAATATGCATACTAATATGATAGGGGATACCATAACTAAATTACAAATGGGAATTGCCATGTAATGAAGGACTTTGTAATTCTTGAAAGTTTCATATCATGTAATCTGTCTCGAATTATATGGGGCTTTTAAATGCTAATTGATTTGATATAACACAAATACAGGGAGGAATTCAATATACCAAGATTAAATAGTGCATTGGCTTGAAAGGATTCCCAGAACTTGTGTATCAATACAATATGCAGTGTTAAAGAAGACAATGTGACAAGTGTCATCAAACATCTTCAGTTTAATTATGACATTCATAGTCACATAGATATGCCAAGTAAACACCAAGAGTATTAACCATTAATTTTACATACACCAAGAATACGTGTGCAGTATGTGTGTGCCCTTAATCTAGGGAAGAATTCATTGAAGGTTGAACTCTTCCTCTTTTTCTTGTCTTGTTGGATGCATTCACCTTGTAGATGGATGAGGGAACCACAAATTTCATAGGTGTTTATGGCAGGCAGGTTGTATTTCTAGATGAGCAAGTTTAGGGAATTTTGTTGTTTCTCCTCTTTGGATGGTTCAGTGATTATGATTGGCACAAACTGTGTCACCATATTTCTTGAATGAAGCTAGAGAATACTTTCTATGACTTTAAAAATGCAGTATCAACAAATTCAAAACTCCTACTACTAATGAAAGTATCAATGTTTCATTTGTTTTAGTGCAGATGCAGTTGTGTTCTCCAGAAAATGTTCTTTTGGACAAATTTATAGCTTTTGTTCTTTACTTTACTATTGAATTCTTTGTATATTTTTTTCAAGATGGTTAAACCACATGCAAAGCAATTTTATCAAAGCATCATGAAAACGAAAACGCCTTGATGTCAATAGAGTTGTCGATATTGATAGTGATTGTGATGAACTGGTTAAGCATGTGCAACATATTCATAATGGTGTTGAACTTGAGGTATTATAATAGTTGTTGTAAGTTATATGTCCCAATGTTTTTTCACTCGTCATGCTTAAAATGTTATTTTGGACAAAAAAATATAGCTGTTGAATTCTTCAATTTGTAAGTTAATATGTCCCAATGTTTTTTCATTCTTCATGCTTAAAATGTTCCTTTGCAAAAAAAATTATAGCTTTTTCATTCTTTACTTGACTTATATTAATTTTTGTGTGGTGATTAAACCACATGCAGAGCAATTATATGAAAGAAGAATGAAAATAAAAAGGCCATGTCAATAGATCTCTCTGCAAAGCTACACTACTTCATGTCAATGTTGATAGTGATTGTGTTGAACTTGGCAAGCATGCGCATGCTATTGATAGTGGTAGTGGTGCCTAGTATGATGATCAACTTTAATTAGGTAGATACTTAAGAAATGGGATACGTACTATTCAAGTAAACAGTGGTTGTTTTATTATGTAAATAAGGGTGACCATTACTTATGTGATAGAAGTTGTTTAGAATAGTAGTGAAGTGTAATTATCTAGTATACATAGATTATGGAAATAAGGGAGAACATATAACTTACATATGGAAGCTTAGATCTTAGTTCTAATAGAGTGCATTTTTTCCATTGATATGGAGGCTCAAAAAGCTATGGAATATGGTTCAATCTTGTATGATCTCATATCACACTTAGATCACATACTAGTTATCTACATAATTAAGAGTAATGGTGAATTAAAATAGTCAACTATTACCATTAAAGCTCATTTCCATATTAGAGTGTTCTATCTCATAAATCTCAACATGGGTAATAGAATAATAACTACAAGGTAAAGAGTATACAACACTAATCATACTTAAGCAATGGTTGCAGCTATCATGAAATCCATATCATTCCAAGTTATGACACGTTATCCACATAATGTAATAGTGATAATTACAAATATTATGGACACGAACTAATAGTACTACATGCTATTAGTTTCAAGAAGTTTACATTCATCTTAATTATGATAACACAATATGATTATCCTTTACTTATAACTCATACTATTCCCATATCTTTCATTTATATTACCTTATCTCATAGGGTTAAGTGTTTCAAGCATATACCTAATCTAATAAGGTTAATTGTTTCAAGCATGATAATTACGGTGAATTCACTATGGACTCTATTATTGGCACAACTTGGCATTGTTAGCTCTAGTAGCAGCCTTTTATAATCCTATAAGTGATTGGACAGGATTTTTTTTGTGTTTGGAGATATGTATCATTTGTTGATGGATAGTTTATGTAATTTTTATATTTCATGTTGGAATATAAGTACTTTTTTTTGTTGAAAAAAGAGTTATAGGAGTTTCCCAATAATCTGATCAGAAGTTATATATTCCTTTAAGAGTATTGTTAACAAAATCTAGGGTGTATATAGTTTGTAATAGATCCTGGTTGTTTCTAATGATGGAGAAGTTCTAATAATATGATCCTGGTTGTTTCTAATGATCCTAGTTGTTGTTGTTGATAGAGTTGTATATTGATTTTGTTATTTGTGTGTTGGGGAATATGTAAATATAATTAGAATATATTTTTTGTTGAAACATTTTTCATATCTCAATATATTGTGTATTTTTTTTTTTTTGCAGAAATGTGTTGATAAACTCCAAGAAGGGGATAAAATTAGGGTGTTGTATATGTTTTGTGGGTATTGGGAAGATTCACTCACTATCTATTATACATGGATTCAAATTGAAAGGAACAAGATATGCAAATTTAAATATTTTAAAGGTCACAAGTAACATACCCCTTGCTTATGAAGACAAAATAGATGAAGTTGTCTGTATGAAAGAGAAAGAAGGCACCTTCACACAGTGGCCACTAAAATATTTGCAAAAAATGACACAAATGATGTTTATCATGTACTAGCTATTAGACATCTTGACCCATTGCTTTATGCAATAGTTTGAATGGGTTGTTCAGGGATCTTTATCATGGTGTATTTGCAAGAGTTGGAAACTCTCAGACTTTGACATATATGTATGTGTGTGTGTGTGTGTGTGTGTGTGTGAACACCTTATAGTTCATCAAAATTGCATTATATATTTTAATTGCAGATTACTTTTTTTTTATCACGATGTTGAATCAATCTTTTAACTTTTATCATGTTGTAGCTTGTTCGTATATGTAATATTTTTATTTTCTTTTGTGTTTTAATTCAAGATTAATAATATGTTTAATCTTCATTATACAATTTATGGTATTCAATAAATTATTCATATCATATAAATGAAAATTTACTACTAAACTAGTAGTAAATATAATGCTTATGCAATTAATAAACAATGTATCAATATACTACTGACATAAATCAGTGAACAAAAACAATTAAATAAACTACCAAATGACGACAATTAAAAATCAAAATTACTAAATTTACTACCAGTTGACGGAAATCAGTCAATGAAGATGACTACATATACTACTAATTGACATCAATTAATAATTAAATTGACTAATTATACTACCAATTGACAAAAATAAATGAATAAATATGACTAAATATATGACCATTTGACGGAAAAATAATGATTAAAATGACTAAATATACTACCAATGGACAGAAATCACTTAATACAAATGACTAAATATACTACAAATGGACAAATATCAGTGAATAAAAATGACTAAATATACTACCAATTGACGGAAATTAATGATTGCAATGACTAAATAAATGACTACCATGACTAAATAAATGACCAGTTAACAACAATCAATGACTAAATAAATGAATATATATGCGACCAAATTGATCAATAAAAAAAACCAATAGATAACTAAAATTGGTTTAGTCATAAATTTGGTCATGTTATAAATGATCGACAATAAACTACTAATGGTCATGTGACCAAACTTAGTCATTTATATGCATTTTGTAGCAGTTTTTTTAGTCATTTATTGTTGTTTTTCTACTAGTGTTGAGTTCATCGAAGGAAGAATATTGGCAATCGTTGATGGAAGAATTATTTAGCTTGTTTATGAGGATGGTGATATGGCCAAGTCATAGGTTGACTTGTGGACAACAGTGCCACATAAAAAGTCATGTGTCATGCCACGTTAGAAGGATCATTGTTTGTTGTTAAAAAAAATGTCTAGAGCCAAAAAATTATTAGATTAACTCAAAATTGGATTAAATTTAAAGGGTATATCCATAGTAAGGAGAGATATAAAACTTATAGTGAGGGTCACTAGCCAATTTCACTCCAAATTTTTAGAAAAGGTAAATTAGTGGTTTTTAAAGAACAAGGTGGAACTCTTTGTAAGAGACCCTATTATTGATGAAATTTTTATAGTGAGTCCAAGAAGAAGACATAAAAATTACCAATGGAGAATTTGGCCAAATTCCAAGGGGTTTGAAACGGAGACACAAAAATGGGACAAAATTCACTATTTTGGGCTACTTTTTGGACATTGTTGAGATTTTCAGAGGAAAACTGATCCCAGATCACAAAACCATAAAAAAATTATTTTCTTGGAATTTTATCTACTCATCAATCTAGACAACTTTTCCTTAGTGATTTTTTCCAGAACTACTCCATTTAGGAGATAACTAGTTTTTCTAAAAAATTCCGACTCAGAAAAGTGCAAAAGAACAAAGTTGCAAATTCTAAATTGCTATAGAATTTGGTTGGAGTAACAGATTGATAATATGGAAGTTGATGTGTGTTCATAATCACCAATTTTATCAGCACTTGATATATAATATTTCTTGGTTCCTGACATATTTTATTCTACAAGCGGCAGAAGTTACCCTCTAAGAATAATTGCATAGTGAAAAGGGGCACAATGTAGTAGAAATGGAAAACTTCTTAATGATGTAAATTTTATCTTAGAAAGAAGAATGGGGAATAAGTATAGTCGTTGGAAAGATAATTCATAGGAGAACATGTCCAAGGATCATAATCTGTTTTAGTGCATATAAATATTCATGAATTGATATGAAGAATGACATGTAGACTAATTAATGAAAAGTTTTACAATAAGCATAATTCTAATAATAATGGTTTATTACACATTTCACAAAATTAGAGGTACAAGAAGAACAATCCAAGCTCAAAATTGTAGATCAGAGACATGGAAGATGAACAAAGATCCTACATCCATGAGAGAGAAGATAAATGCATAAACATTATTTTGAGTAATGAGGAAACATAGTCTAATGGACATAAAAGGAGGGTGTAGCCAACATAGCTGGTAGATACTATGAGGAGTTTGAATATGGAAGTGCATAGTTATAGAGCTTAAAATGAGAAGATAATGAGATCTTGTGAGGAACAAAATCAAATAAATACTCAGTTGTTGCAAAGTCTAAATCAGTTGTAGAGACAAATGAAGAATGGATCAGACTCAATAAATGAGGAAGAAATAAGACCTCATGCAAGGAGGGATAGCTACTAAGGATCCAAGAACTCTATAATTTCTAGTAGAACTCAAATATGTCACTACTCACCTCATGATTCATCCATAATTTTGTATGCATCTAAAGAATCAAGAAGAATCCTAAAAGTGTCCCATGTTAGGTATCAAAAAATATATATATGAACTAGATAGCTTGCAAGGAGATATTTGGAAGATTAAGCCACCAACCTTTGATGGTGAAAATAGAAGGAAAGATGATGTTGAAACTTGGTTTCTTGGAATCAAGAAATATTTCTAGTTACATAGTTACTCATCTAATATAGAAGCTAGGATTTCCATATATCATCTACAAGGTAAATCCTCTATGTGGAGGGACCAACTAAAGAAACTAAAGCACATTGATGAGAAAAGGATTTCTTGGATATAGTTCAAGAAATATTTTCACAAATAGTATCTCTTAGAGAACTACTATGACAATATTATAGAGGTGTTATTTGAAATCAAGTTGGGAATCATGACTATGGAGGAATATGAAAAGAAGATATTTGAGCTATCGAGGTATGTGGGATTTATCAAAGAGGAGATGGTGCAAAATTCATAGGTTCTTAAGTGGACTGTCATATTTTTACAAAGAAAAAATTCATTTGGATGAACTCAAGACTCTAACAGAGACCATTAGAAAGGCCAAGTACCCTTATGAGAAAATAAAAGGCAAAGAAACTTTTCAGAAATATTGGAAGGATAAGAAGAAGGAGAAATCATATTATATAAGAAAGGGATTCAAACCTTCTTTTAAAATAAATATTCCTAAAATATACCAACAAAATTAGCATGTTTAGGATTAATCCAAATTGGAAGACTCCTTGGGAAAAGGGGGAATACCACCAATCAAATGTTGGGGATGTAAAGAAGATCACATGTACAAGGATTACCTTCATATATATGAAAAAATTGGGATATTGCACAACATTCAAGAGACTACCATAGTGGAATACATGGGAAGAAATATTCCAATTATATATGAAGCCCTGAAGGATCAACAAGTAGAGAATCAGTCCCATATGATTGAGGTGGAAGGTAAGATTACAAATCAACGTGCTTCTATTTTGATTGATTCGGGATTAATCCATAGTTACATTGGTCCTATATTATTGGACATGTTTCATTTAAATAAAAGTAAGTGTGAAATATCATGGTTGGTTGAGCTAGACACTGGAACCAAAAGAAGGATCAATGAGACTGCCAAAAAATTTCCAATAGATCTAAATGGAGTGAATAAAAATGATTATTTGAATATCATACCATTGGGATATTATGATATTCTAATTGGAATATACTAGTTGGATAATCATCATATTATTCGAGATTGTCATAAAAATACATTTACATGTCTTGATGAAGAAGGAAACAAGATCATTGTGCAAGGAATTCCAGGACCCATTTCTATAAGGGAGATTTCATCCTTATAGTTGAAGAGATGTTTCTGCAAAGGATGTCAATTGTGTTCAGCTCATGTGGAGGATCTAGACAATATCAAAGGGCCAAGTATTGAATATTTTGTAGTATAGCAAGAGTTTGTGGGTGTATTTGAAGAAATACCAAGTTTTCTACCAAAGAGGGAGATATACTTCTCTATTGACTTAGTGCCTAGAATTGCCCCAATCTCAAATAATCCTTACTGAATGAGCACAAAAAAATCAAAATAATTACAAATTCAATTAGAAGAGTTGTTGAACAAAGGGTATATATTCCCAAATGTCTCACCTTGTGGAGCCCAAGTACCTTTTGTGGAAAATATGGATGGAACATTGATGTTGTGTATTAACTAAGTCAACTAAATAAAGTCGTTTTGAAGAATAAATACCCTCTACCCAGAATTGATGACCTCTTTGATCAATTAAGAGGAGAAAATATATTTTCAAATATATACCTGGGATTGGGATATCATCAGGTGAGAATCAAGGAAGAATACATCAGTAAGACAACTTTTAGAACAAGGTGTGGACATTATGAATTTGTAGTGGTTTCATTTGGATCAACCAATGCGCCAACTATATTTATGTTCTTAATGAATGACATATTCAAAAACCATCTAGATAAGTTTGGCATTGTGTTCTTGGATGGCATACTTATCTATTCTAATTTAGAGTAAGAACATTAGTATTATTTGATATTGGTGATGTTACAAGTTCTTAGGGAGCATAAGGTGTACGCCAAGCAAAGAAAGTGTTCTTTTTATCAAGACAAGGTCCACTATTTGGGGTTGTTGGACATGTAATCATTGGGATTGTGTTACTTATGTAAACATCATTGATCAGTTTACTGTAAAATTTCATGGATATTCCACTGGAACGGTTCGTCACAAAAGATCTGATAAATAAAACTAAAATCTACATGATGAAGTTTAAATTCCTTTAGATTCAAAAATATTCAAGTATTTAATTTATTCTTATGCATGAAATAGATCATGCACCATCCACACAATAACAAAAATATTTTATATGGGAAACCCTTACGGGAGAAAACACAGCTAGAAGCTGAGGTTGATCTGCTCTCTTTTATTTGGTATGGAAATAATGCAAGTACAAAGGAGAAGGCACTCTCTATGGAGTCACCTGAGACCTGTGTCCTATGAGGCTACTACAAAACATTAACCCCCTCTGTTATCCTCTCTAATTTCCCTTTCTTAGTTGTTTTTCTCTGCTATGGAACAAAATACAATAACTTAGAATGGAACCCCTTCTCCCCCTAGTGGTTCGGTATTTAACATAGCTCGATAGCCATCTAGGGTAGGGTTTTGACTTCCTCAACCCTCAATTGTGATAAGTTTTTGGACCTTATAGAACATTATTTAAATTAATCATGTGGATAGCCCCATATGCATGAGTAACATGGGTTGACATGGAATCCTCTTGTACCATGGTAGTCAACATGATAGGTCAACTTGCGGGAGGCATAAATTTTGCACGTGAGCTCTGATTGATGCACTTTCTTCACTATTGGAAAGGCCTTGATGTGTATAATAGTGTTAATGGATCCAAGCTATTCTAGGAAATTTTTGACCCCAAAAATGTCATTTGATGCCTCAAAATGGCTCCAGAAGACTTCAAATCTCGATTTTCCAAACTCAAACCTGCCATTAAAATGAACTTTCAAGTTGATTCCTCCATTTTTTTCCACTCTGAAATCATTGATATGGATGAAAAATAATATGATGATCCAATATGAATCATACCTCCCCATTTATGGAGGATTTTGGTCCCAAAAATATTTACTGAATGAGGTGAGAAAATGTTTGTTGGACTACAATTATCATTAGACCAAAACCTGCTAGCATTAATCTTTGCCACAATCGCTAGAGTTAGGATCCATGAGAGGGGGTTAACTCATGTCATGAAACTCGTAGTAAGAATTGAACTCAATATCCAAAAATCTCCCCCTTATGCATGTTGGGCGAGTTTCGAACTCGATACTTGTCGCTCAGATACCATTTGTTGGACTACAATTATCGTTAGACCAAAATATGCAGTAATTAATATTTTCCACAATCTCCAAAGTTAGGATCCATGAGAGGGGGTTAAAACATGTCGTGAAACTTGTTGGAAGCGTTGAAACCAATGTCCAACAATGTTTCCTCTACCTTCTCCCCGGTGTACCACTTTGCTTTGCCTAGAATTTGTCCTTCCAAACCAACCTTCCAAAGGTCGTGTTTCCCTTGTCTTATAGTTCTAGACCGATTCTACAAAATTGTTTCCTCTTCCAACTCTTCCTAAGAGTATGGTGCTATATCCTTTATGAAAGGTAGGACCTGCTCCTCCTCCTGATCCAACATGGAGGGCTCATAGAGTTTTATATTCTCCACATTCACTACTGATTAAATGTGCATGTATGGGAATACATTGAGTTTGTAGGTTTTATCTCCCACCTTCTCCAATACCTAAAAAGGACCATACCACATATCCTTCATCTTCTTACCAATACCATGTATTCTTTCCTTATTTAGTTGTAACCATACTCTGTCTCCCACTCTAAATGTTCTCTATATTTTGTGCTAGTCATGTCTAGCCTTGTACTTTTCTTGTGACTTCTTCAGTGTCTCATATACTTGCAAATGGATATTATTTATTTTATCAACATTTTTTTTCTTCTTTTAATGCATCTCCTGTGAGTTCCTCCCTCACTTCTCCTTTTTTTCCATATACAACATCTAAGGGTGAAGGTGTCAAATATACAAAGCAAGTTTCAAAAGGTGACTTATCAGTAAAAGTTTGTACTTATCTATTATAAGAGTGTTGTATATAGATTAGATTTGCATCCCATGACTTTGAATTCTTCTAATTGTAACCCCTCAAAAGTTGCATCAAAGTCTTGTTGACTACTTATATATTCCTATTTGTCTATGGATGGAATTTTGTAGACATCAAGTTGATCTTAGTGTCCATATTCTCCCATAATGTAGTCTATAATCCACTATGAAATCTGTTGTCCATTTTTTATATGATGCTCCTTGGTATCCCAAAGTGCACCTAGATATGTTCAAAGAAAAAATTTGTTGCTTCCTGTCCCTTGATGGTCTTTTTACAAGGCATGAGAATGCACATTTTGTTGAACCTATCAACTACCACAAATATATAGTCATGCCCCTTCTTATTTTTGGTAATCCTCCCAAAAAATACATGGAATCAATGTCCCAAGGTTGAGTGGGTACAAGTAATGGTATAGACCTTGCTTCACATTACTAGACTTGTTGGTACAACAAAGTATACATCCTCTAATATATTGTGATACATATTCTTGCATTATGGTCCATTACACATGCCTATATAAGTTGGTTGTTTTCTTCCCAACACCAAAATGTATTGCAACCTTGGAGGTGTGAGCCCCTACGATAAGTTGCAATTGTTCACCTTTAGGGACACAAAGCTTGTCTAGCTTGTAGAGTATACCATTCTGGAAATGATAGTCATCCTTTCTTTCACTTTATTCTATATGGATTTGTCCATGTAGTTTTTGAATCACCTCCTTGAATTCCCCATCTTCTATATATTCCTCTTTGTATGAATCATGTGTAAAGGCTCCATGTGCATCAAAGTTATCAAAGTTGTAACCTTGTATGTGGGTGGCCTTGAAAGCATGTCTTCCAACTTGTTTGTGTTTCCCTTTTTATACTTGATGACTAGATGAAATTGATGTAAGAACCCCATCCTTTTGTAGTGTCTGGTTTGTTGTAACTTACTATGGGCCTACAAATACTAGAGCAGTTAGTGATTTATGTGGATGATGGTCTCCCTTTCCATCAAGTAGTGCTTCCACTTTTTGATAGCTTGTACCAAGGCATAGAGATCCTTATCATAGGTAGGGTATTTCAGGACCACCCCATGAAATACTTCATAATGATAGCAAATAGGAATTCCTCCCTGCATCAAGACTAATCCCATTCCATGCCCACTTGCATATGTCTCCACTTTCCAGGGCTTATGCAAGTTTGGTAGCTTGAAAACATGTATTGCTTGTTTGTTACCAAACTTTAAAAAAAATAGACACTAGAAATGGATGGGCCTCTACAAGTTTTGTAGCCTGAAATCAATGAAAGGAATTTTATTGATTCTTCCCCCACTGGGAACTCTTATTGCTCGTTGTTATTGAGCAGAGTGGTGTGGCTACTACTGAAAATAAATCTATGAACTTCCACAAGTACTATGTTGTGCCAACAAAGCTCCTAAATTCTATGCAATTCGTAGGAACTGGCATATTTTGGATAATTGTTGAACAAGTTTAGCATGATTGAGTGTAATCTTGTTTCCTCTCCAATAGAACAAAATTTGAAGCTCACATCAAAGGAAGGGAATGAATTTGAGGATGCAACCAAGTATAAACAACTTGTGGGAAGTCTTATCTACCTTACCACCACTACACCAAATATTTTATTTATTTTTGGAATTCTTTCAAGGTTCATTCAAAAACCTTGTGAAGTACATTGGTATACTGCAAAAAGAGTTCTAAAATACTTGAAGGGAACTCAAGTACTCTAAGATGAATGACTTCAACTTAATTGGATATTCTAATTCAGACTTTGTTGGGGATAATAAAAATGGAGTTTCAACTTCAGGCTATCTCATGAGTCTTGTATTAGAAATTTTCTCCTAAATATCACACAAATGGTAAGTTTCATTAGATTCCACGACAGAGGAAGAATATGTGGCAGTTGCAGAAGCAACAAAAGAGATTGTGTGGATCAGGAAAATACTTGAATATTTGCAAGAGAAACAAGTGAATTATACTCCTCTTATAGTTAAAAATACGTATGCAATCAATTTGGCCAAGAATCTCAAATTCCATGATCAAACTAAGTACATCAACACAAATTATCACTTGATTTTATATCATGTAGAGGCCAATACTATTCACTTGAGACATTGTTCCACTAATGAGTAAATTGCGTACATCTTCACCAAAGAACTTGGAAGAAAAAAAATGTAAAAGATTTGAATGATGCTTGGACTCACAAACACCCCTTCAGATTAAGTGGGGGGAGTTGGACATGTAATCCTTGGGATTGTCTTACTTGTGTAAATATCATTGTAAATATGAAGATTCGTAGGTGATAGTAAGAGTCACATGGAAGGTGAAGACCAACCATCACTCATATTTGTATTTATAAATGTTTATGTTAATAACAAAGCATCAAGTGTGGATTTATAGTTCTCCATGTTAGCGTCGCCACTTTTCTTTCCATTTAGAATCAATTTTGAGTCATGTCACGATCCATGCGCCCAAACATGTGAAAGCGGGTATGTAGCACCATGAGGGTGAAGTCAGAAAATGGTCGGTTGGCCCTTGGAAGTGGGAAAGGGTGTCAGAGTCGGAAACTGTATACGTAGTACGAGTAGTTCTTTTCCCAAAAGGTCGAATCCTATTAAAATCCAGTCCTACGTACCCTTTTCAAGTTAAATGGTTAATACAAGGTCATGTTGGCAAGTGCCATAGCTATTATTAGTTCATCATGAGGGCAGAAGGAATGAAGAATTGCAGCATTCGTATTATCCATGCACAACAAGTCGTATCACCTGCACTCCACATGCCAAAATTTGCCATGAACAACCTGAAGGCCAACTTGAAACATATCGTCGCCATAAATTCATTGATCTCCAGCATGTTTCCCTCTCTTGGTCGATTCTCTATAAATCGCAGATGCTCGACGTGCTCTCCAGTCATAGAGCCTGGTTCAAGTTGTTTTTCGTAGTTTTCCCTTTTCCAGTTCAATTGTTTCAGAACGGATCCCCAATATGTTTGTTCAAAGTTGTGTGATGGGTATACCTTGGTCGTGCCATGGTGGATCCTCAGAGTACAGGAAATGGCGCATGGAGCGGCATAACGGCAAGGTCCAAACCTCAGAGAGATTGGGATTCTTTCATGCCTGCAGCAACCATTCCCAAAGAGGTAGAGGAAATCATTCTTTCACCTACAGAAGAGATCAATTCAAGACATGGGATAGTTGAAGCAGAGAAATTCACACATAAGAGGGAGACAGTAGGAGCCTCCTCCTCTGAACAGAAGTTGCCTCGGAGGAGAGGCTGGTCGAGAAAGAATGAGGAGATCATGAAGATCCGACTTCCAGAAGGACCGTGCGGCAGACCAGCAACTGAAGGAATACTCAGGCATGTCACCTAGCTAGAGCTTGTCAGAGACTTGAGCTGAGAATGCAGGAGTGGAACAAGGAGGGAAGGAGCCATGAGAACGAATGAGGAAATGCCATCTCAGCAGCTGAAGCAAGAAAAGCTAGTTATTGACGAGCTGTATTAGGAGAACAGGGAATTAAAACGATAGCTACGGGAAAAAACCGTGGAGGCATCAGCTGCACAGAGTCATGGAGGGAATGTCGCATGGTTGAAAAGGCAGCTTAAAGAGGCTCAGAACGTTATTGTCCAGCTGTGAAAGACACAAAGGCTGGTAGAGGAAAGGCACACGGAGCATCCCGGAGAACGCGGTGCAGCCGAATAAGGAGTCTGTGTGGCTCTTGCCAGTGCATAAGGAGAGAAAGATTAACGGACGGTATTCTTCTTCATAACAGTTTTGATTAATACGCGTCCTCTGAAGCATCTCACCATTTTGATAATGGTCATGATAATCGAGTAGTTGTTGTTGCACGCATCTCTCCAGCTAATAGGCGTACGACGGAAGGCGAAACCAACGTTGCAGACAACAAGTTTTGGACAAACACATGTTCATTGGGATGCCCGATCAAAAGATACATCGACACATTTTTCCTACGTCAGACCCTAACCGACGATCAGACCACGTGGCAAACCCGAAGGCGGTTGTTAGTAGACATAAATGATTGTTTCTATTTTTAGATAATTCCATACGAAGAGTTTCTGGTGCATGTGGCATGGGTTTTCCTTGTCTAGGTTTAGCAGTTAGAAAGAAGGGTAGCCCAAGCAGCACCCTCTCTTATATATTTCATATTTTCGATGTAAGCCAGGTTAGTTCGCAATTTTGAGAAACAAATGCTATTGTAGGAAGTCTGAGTCTTGACCGAAATTTAATTCAAAGGTCCTATGATTTGATGAAAAGATTCTAGTTGTGATAGTTGGATGTATTGTGCCTCTTTCTCTGTGTATGTGATTCATGTTGTCTTTTATTTAATATCTCATATCGTCTATTTCGGAATGAATTTTTGAACCTGCAGATTCGTTGTACTATGCCCCTTGTTCGTGCCACTTAGACAAAACATTTTCCACTCAAGCTAACTCTGAACTCATCTACAGCGATGCTCTTGAGTTACGTCTTGTGTTTTTTCTCCCACCACACTCTACGGCTTACATTGAAGGTTGTCGCTCGCCTAGCCTTTCCCTCTCAAATCCAACCACTGATTCATTTGTTCCGTCTCTTCCTCGGACCGACCCCATAGCCCGATTTTTACTTTTCTACGCCAATATAACCAGAAAATTTTTATTATCGGTGTTAAATCTAGCCATTGTTTGCAAATCCATATCCTGCATGGAGACCACGCCATTTCTGAGAGAGCCCTCTCTAGATCCGAAGGGCTAGTTTCGGGTCTCAAAGTTGGTTGAAAAAGTTACCTTTGTCATATGTTCATCATCCAAATAGATTTACGGAGTGCTAACATTCTGGCATCGTTGTCCAGGACAAAGTTGAAAGATTTTCCCCAGGAGAACGACAAACATTGCAGTTTGTCCCCTGAGGGTAATAGAGGGACAAACACCCGTACCGGTTGAAACGTTTACCCTGGTGACTCCATTCCAAACAAACTAGTATCCCCCAAGTAGCACTATTCAGGAAACCTGGTTCCAAAGATGTTTTACACCAGATCTAATCCTAACCTAAACCCCTTTGAGCCTGTATACAACCCCGAGAAGATTTTGCGCAAGGCCAAAGAACAGGTGTCGGACACATTATTTTTCCTGGACAGAAGTCTGTCTTTGCCAAAAGAAGGCGCGTAGAGAATCGACAACCTATATTTTGACACACTTTTCGAGAAAACTATGTTTAGGTCAAAGTAAAAAACCAGTTTGGACAAGACCGTTTTTGACCCGAACAATTTGCGAGCCCTAGTGCCAAACAATACCGCCCAAAATCTAAATCCCCCTAGCATTATGGCTGCCAGATTTACTCCCCTCATCCTACTAGCCTAATTACATGACTTTCCCCTGAATTATAACCAAAGAATCAGACTCTACGATGTTGAGGGAAATGTTTCCGTCGAGAAACACCTGGACTGGTTTAATGATTTTGTCGACCTGGAGGAGGTCGACTACGCGGATGCCAAAATGAGGATTTTTGCACAAAGCCTTTCAGGGTATGTAAGAAAGTGGTTCAAATCCCTCCCGCCCGTGAGCATCTGGGACTTTGTAGCATTATATAGGTCTTTCCTAAATAAATGGGGGGACAAGAAAAACCCTTTACAGTTGTTGACGCAATACAATAACATGAGGAAATTTCCTGATGAAACGGTGCAAGATTTCTCTGCTCATTTTTTGAAAGTCTACCACTCCATCCCTGATGAAGTAAAACCCCCTCCCGGTGTTGTGTAGTTGTAGTACACAGATTCATTCGACAATGACTTCGCTCTGCTACTGAGAGAAATAAGATCGGCAAACCTGGATGCCATAATGAGTAACGTCGTCGAGGTTGAAGTGAACATGGTGGCGTCAGGAAAAATCAAACCGAAGTTCAATAGGGGTGACAAAATAACCTAGGGAGACACAAGTTCATCGACGTCATGGTCCTCAGATGACAAATTTGACATGATGATGAATACCATGGAAAATTTGATGGAAAGAATGTTCGTGGGAAACAGGCCCATTGCGCGAGAACAAAATGACCCACAACCCAGGAATCAGAATCTCCGGAGGGGTCATATTCCTCAAATCAAGAAGCAAAACCCAGGTGACCAGAAAATGAGACCTCCTTTCCAAAACAACTACGGAGAGGAGGATTTCAACTAGCCTTTCGATGACCAGATGCACTATTGTGATGACAAAAACCCGCATGTTTTCTTGACGAAGAGCGAACACGATTGGTATATGAGCCAAAATGAAGATTTCACACTGGAAACCGATGATGGTATGATACTTGAAACAGATGATGCACTGTCTTGGGAGATGAAAGAATTCAAGAAGGGTTATCAGAATGCTATCATGCAGTTCCAGAAGAAGTACAACCTCTGGAGTAAAGATGTGTTTGTCGAGCCAAAAAGAACGGACTCCGCAAAGAAGCCTACAGTAGACACACCTTCCACGAGCCGACAAGGACCAGATAGTGCAGCCAAGGGCGCAGCTGAGAAGACGAATTCGAAGGAGGAAGTCCCCAAAAGGGCCCCGGAGACAGGCCGAGAAATGAGCATAAAAGAGGTAGAAAAAACATGATCCCCTTTCAATTTTGAACATGAAATAGCAAAAATCAAAATCTCTATCCTATTCACTGAGATGATTATAAAGGGAGAGTATCGGTAACAAATCATTAAAATGTTGAAAACAGGAGGGGCCCCCGATACTCTGAACATTCGAGATGACCACCCCGCCATCTTGTTTGGACCACGCGTCGAAGAGACGAGCAATGATGAAGACGTCCCCCCTTTTTATATTAGTTTGAAGATCCATAATTTGAACCTGCATAATGCTATGCTGGATTCCAATGCATCACATAATCTCATGCTGAAGGTGATCATGGACAATCTGGGTTTAGAAGTCACTAGGCCATACAAGGACCTTTTCTCCTTCGATTCGAGGAAAGTCAAATGTTTGGGTCTTATCAAGGACCTAGCTGTATCATTGGCCCAAATCCCCACCAAGAACATGGTCATGAACATAGTCATCGCAGACATACCCCCGAAGTTTGGCATGCTTCTTTCGAGATCGTGGGCTGTGAAGTTGAAGGGCACGTTACAGATGGACATGAATTACGCCATTATCTTTGTTTTTGCTACGAAAAAAGACTGTACAGAGAAGTGTTGTTGAAATACATGGTAAGAAGCAAAATGCATCCCCACAATCATCCTATATACGTTGTCGACACTAAACTAGGTTCATCCATATTCTACAATGATTTTAACTTCGAAGAAGAGGGATCGACGACCGTCACGACATTTGACAAGGAAACCACGCCAAATACAATAGAGTGTGTCAATCCAAAAGACTGCACGGAAGGTGGGGTGTGGAACATGATTTTTGACGATGCAGTCAGTGGAGAGGGAGTTGGGACTAGTATATGGGTTAGCCCCCCTAAAACAAGCACGAAATTGTGTTCATACAAGATAATATTTGAATGCACTAACAACATGGTCGATTATGACGCGTTAATCTTAGTCTTACAAGTTTTGAAAGAGCTAGGCACGTAGAGGATAGCAGCGCATGGATATTCCAAGTTGATCATCAATCAGGTAAAGGGTGTGTATCAGAAAAAACACCTCAGGTTGTGCGCATACATAAATCTGGCTTTGGATCTTCTCAGAGAATTTTCAAAGTATGACCTGACTGCTATCCCCAGAGACCAGAATCAGATCGCCGACGCGTTGGCAACCTCGGCCTTGGTTTTCAAGATCCCACTCTTCCAGATAAAATACACGAAATCGAGGTCGAGCATAGGCTGGAAATACCCGACAACATTGAATACTGGAAAGTGTTTGGCGATGACAAGTAGGTGGAAAGGTTCTTCCTCATGAGTGACAAGTTCACTAACACAAACAATAATAAGGAATACTGCGGTGATGAATATGAAGACATGGATGCGCACAACGATGATTAACCTTTCCAAAACCAGATCACAGGAAGGGACATAATACAACTGAAGAACAATATTATTCCGAAGGGGTTGGTGCCACTAAAAATGTTGTTCGATGAAAATGGCGTCGCTAAGAACCCCAAGATCACTGCAAGAACAGAAGGAATGGAAGACTGCAACATCGGGACCGAGGCAGAGCCAAAGATGGTAAAATTATCAAAAAAATCATTCCGGAGGTCAAGCAGGATTACATAAATCTCATGAAAGATTTACCGGACGTTTTTGCATGGAGCTACGATGATCTGAAGGTGTATGACACAAAGGTGATCCAACATGTTATCCCTCTCAAGGAAGATCAGAAGCCCTTCAAATAGAAGTTGATATGGATAAACCCCCTGTTACTGTCATTGATCGAGAAAGAGGTAAAGAATCTTTTCGATGCCAAAATAATTGTTTCCTTAAGGTTCTTGAAATGGGTAGCTAAATTAGTACCTGTGAGAAAGAAAAGCAGGGAAATTAGACTGTGTGTAGATTTCCGAAATTTGCATAAGGTGTCTCTCAAAGACCACTACCCCCTTCCCAAAATGGACTACATCTTTCAAAAGGTAGTGGGATCTCAGAAGATGTCCATGTTGGATGGCTTCTCAAGATATAACCAAATCATGGTCCACCTGGACGACAGAGAGAAGACGGCTTTCACCACTTTGTGGGGAACGTTCATATACACTAAGACTCCATTCGGCCTAATGAATTTTGGTGCCACTTTCCAGAGGGAAATGGACATCACGTTTTCTGATGAGAAGGACAAATTCATCGTGATTTACCTTGATGACATCACAGTGTATTCTTCCTCTAAAAAACAATACCTCGAGCACCTAAAGAGGGTTTTCTAAAAGTGCAGAAAGTTCGGCATATCACTGAACCCAAAGAAGTCTCATTTTGCGGTGGAAGAGGGAAATCTTTTGGGGCACATCATTTCCAAGGAAGGGATTAAAATAGACCCTAGTAGGGTTTAAGGGATCTTGAAGATTGACACCTCAAACAGTAAAAAGGAAGTACAGTCCTTCCTGGGTAAGGTGAACTTTTTGAGAAGGTTTATCCCAAACCTAGCGGAAATCCTAAAAAATATAACTTGTATGCTCATGAAAGGAAACAATATTAAATGGAACTCAGAAGCCAAGAATTCCTTCAAAGATATCAAGGTGGCTCTGACTAAAGCCCCTGTGCTAGCCAGCCTGGACTTTGTGAAGGATTTCCTCCTTTTTTCATTTGCCTCGGAACACACTATCGTCGGAGTACTGTTACAGAAGGACGAACATGATTTCGAGAAACCCATAGCCTACTTCAGCCAGACACTGCACGATGCTCCCCTGAAATATGACAATATGGAAAAGAATGCATATGCCTTAGTAAAGGCTCTAAAGGAATTCAGGACGTACATATTACACTCCCACGTCATCGCATGTGTGCCCAACAGTTCAGTAAAGGACATCCTAACTCAGCCCGACCCGGAAGGAAGGAGAGGGAAATGGATAGTAGCCATGTTAGAATATGACCTTGAGATCAAACCGATAAAGTTGGTCAAGGGTCAAGGCATCGCGAAGTTGATGGCGTAGTCAGACTATGACACAGTAGGTATGAACTTCATTGTTGATCTATCTCAATGCCCCCAAGAAGAAAAGATTGCGCAGATAGCTCAGCGCTTCATTGATTCATCATGGTATGCAGACATCATATATTTTTTAGAAAATCTACAAGCCCCTCTGGGTGCGAGAAATACTAAGGAAAGATTCCTCAAGCTGAAGGCGGTTAAGTTCTGTGTTTTGGATAATTCTCTTTATTGGAAAGATCCCGAAGGAGTACTCTTGAGTTGTCTGTTAGAGGACGAGGAAAAATGATCCATACAAGAGTTTCACAAAGGAGACTGTGGAGGACACCATTGTTGTAATACCACCGCGCACAAGATCCTGAGGGAAGAATATTACTGGCCGACAATTTTCGCCGATGTATATAAAGAGGTCTCCAGCTGTCACAAGTGCTAGATTTTCGATGGGAGGAGAAAGCTACAGCCTCTGTCGTTAAAGCCAATATTAGTTGAGGCACCTTTCATGCAATGGGGGATAGATTTCATAGGATAAATAAACCCTCCATCCTCCGCGTAGCATAAATGGATTATCGCGAACACCGATTAATTTACAAAGTGAATTGAGTCGGCCCCCACAAAGAAATCCACCGACATGGTCATCATACAGTTCCTGGAGACAAACATTTTGTCAAGGTTTGGATGCCCTGTAAATATCATAACAGATAATGCGATCGTGTTCAAGTATAAAAGGATGGAGAATTTCTATCAGGACTATAACATAACCTTGGGACATTCCATGGCATATTATCCACAGGGAAATAGTTTAGCGAAATCCTCAAATAAGAGCTTGACCAAAATCATCAAAAAGCTCTTGCAAGACAACAAGAGAGTCTGGCATAAGAAATTTATCTATGCGTTGTGGGAATATCGGATTACCACCAAAAAATCCATATCAACATCACCTTTTCATATCGTTTACGGCGCAGACGTGATCTTCCCTACTGCATTGGGACCACCCATCAAGAAATTTTTGCAAGAGCAGGAGGTCGAGCCGAATGATGTGTAGAGGAGGATAAACCAGTTGATTCACACCCAACATGCAAGGGAACAGGTGTATAATCGATCTCAGATCCATCAAGAGAGGATAAAGAAATCTTTTGACAAACATTCCAAGCAGGAACATCTCTAGGTTGGAGATCTGGTGTTGAGATGGGATGCAAGAAATGAAGATAAAGGAAAACATGGAAAGTTTGATCACCTCTGGATGGGACCATACAAAGTTGGAGTGTACTGTGGAGACAATGCTTATTTCCTGAAAGGACTAGATGGAGAATGCCTTGGTTGGGGGCCTGTAAATGGCAAGTTCCTCAAACGTTACCTGATGTAATAAAATATTTTTAATTCATTCGTCATTGTAAATAGTCGCTCAATTTGTGTCGAGTCAGTAGGTCAGAAGAAAATTGAAGCCCGAAGTGAAGGCCCTAAGTTTATGTTGAAGTCTTAGAGGTTGTTTCATCGAGTCCAGTTCTTTGCTACCTCATAGGGAGGATAGCATCCTCACAGGTCAATAAAGCCCAATGGTCATGCACTTGATATATTGTTCTTTGCTACCTCACAGGGAGGATAGCATCCATGTTGGAGCCAGTTGTTAGCGCCACCACTTTTCTTTCCATTTAGAGTCAATTTTGAGTCACGTCATGATCCATGCACACAAACATGTGAAAGAAGGTATGTAGCACCATGAGGGTAAAGTCAGCAAATGGACGGTTGGCCCTTGGAAGTGGGAAAGGGTGTCAGAGTTGGAAACTGTATACGTAGTACGAGAATGTCTTTTCCCAAAAGGTCGAATACCGTTAAAACCCAGTCCTACATACCCCTGTTGATTTAAATGGTTAATATAAGGTCACGTTGGCAAGTGCCACAGTTATTATCAGTTCATCATGAGGGCCGAAGGAATGAAGAATTGCAGCATTCATATTATCCATGCATAGCAAGTCATATCACCTACACTCCACACACCGAAATTTTCCATGAACAACCTGAAGGTCAACTTGAAACATCTCGTCGTCATAAATTCATTGATTTCCAGCATGTTTCCCTCTCTCGTCCGATTCGCTATAAATCGCAGATGCTCAACGTGCTCTCCAGTTGTAGAACCTGGTTCAAGTTTTTTTTCACAGTTCTCCCTTTGCCAGTTCAATTGTTTCAGAAATGCTCCCCGATACGTTCATTCAAAGTTGTTCATTGGGTATACCTTGGTCGCACCATGGTAGCTCCTCAGAGTACAGGAAAGGGCATGTGGAGCGGAATAAATGCAAGGTCTGAACCTCAGAGAAATTGGGATTCTTTCGCACCTACAACAACCATTCCCAAAGACATAGAGGAAATCGTTCTTTCACCTACAGAAGAGATCATTTCAAGATGTGGGACAGTTGAAGCAGAGAAATTCACACAGAAGAGGGAGACGGAAGGAGCCTCCTCCTCCGAATAGAAGTTGCCTCGGAGGAGAGGCCAATCGAGAAAGAACGAGTAGATCACGAAGATCCAACTTCCAGAAGGACTATGTGGTGTACCTACAGTTGAAGGACTACTCAGGCACGTCACCCACCTAGAGCTTGTTGGAGACTTGAGTCGGGAATGTAGGAGAAGAACAAGGTGGGAAGGAGCCATGGGAATGAATGAGTAAATTCCATCTCAGTAGCTGAGGCAAGAAAAGTTGGCTATTGCCAAGCTATATCAGGAGAACAGGGAATTAAAACGACAGCTAGCGACAAAAACAACAGAGGCATCAGCTACACAGAGTCATGGAGGGAACGTGGTGTGGCTAAAAAGGTAGCTTAAAGAGGCTCAAAATGTTATTTTCTAGCTGCGAGAGGCACAAAGGATGGCAGAGGAAAGGTACACGGAGCATCCCGGTGAGCGCGGGGCAGTCGAACAGGGAGTGTGGGGCAGCCGAACAGGGAGTCTACGTGGCTCTTGTCAGTGCACAAGGAGAAAAATCTTAACGAACGACATTCTTCTTCATAACAATTTTGAGTAGTATGCATCCTCTGAAGCATCTCACCATTTTGATAATAGTCATGAGAATCGAGCAATTGTTGTTGCATTCAGCTCTCCAGCTAATAGGCGCATGACAGATGCATGAAACCAACGTTGCAGACAACAAGTTTTGGACAGACACCTGTTCGTTGGAATTCCCGATCAAGAGATACAGCGACACTTTTTTCCTACATCGAACCCTGACCGATGATCATACCATGTGGTGAACCCAAAGGCAGTTGTTAGTAGACATAAATTATTGTTGCTATTTTTAGATAGTTCCATATGAAGATTTTCTGGCGCATGTGGCACGGGTTTTCCTAGTCTAGGTTTAGCAGTTAGAAAGTAGGGAAGCCCAAGCGGCACCCTCGCTTATATATTTCATATTTTTGATGTAATCCAAGTTAGTTGGCAATTTTGAGAAACAAATGCTATTGTATGAAGTATGAGTCTTGACCGAAATTTAATGCAAAGGTCCTGTGATTTGATGAAAACATTCTAGTTGTGATAGTTGGATGTATTGTGTCTCTTGCTCTGCATATGTGCTTCATGTTGTCTTTTATTTCATATCTCATATAGTCTATTTCGGAACGAATTTTTGAACCTACGGATTCGTTGTACTGCACCCCTTGTTCGCGCCACTTAGACAAAACGTTTTCCGCTCAAGCTAACTCCGAACTCGTCCACAGCGACGATCTTGAGTTACTTCTTGTGTTTTTTCTCCCGCCACACTTTACGGTTTACACTGAAGGTTGTCGCTCACCTAGCCTTTCCCTCTCTAATCCATCCACTGAGTCATTTGTTTTGTCTCTTCCTTAGACCGGCCCCATATCCCAATTTTTACTTTTCTGCGCCAATATAACCAGAAACATTTTATTATCGGTGTTAAATCTAGCCATTGTTCGCAAAGCCATATCCTACGCGGAGACCACGCCATTTCTGAGAGAGCCCTCTCCAGATCCGAAGGGCTAGTTTCGGGTCTCAAAGTTGGTTGAAAATGTTACCTTTGTCATCTGTTCATCAGCCAAATAGATTTACGAAGTGCTAACACTTCCCATACCTAGCCTAATAGGGGCACATCATTTGATAGGAAGACATAGCAGTGGATCCAACAAGGGGATGGTCAGCACCAAGGAATGTTTCAGAAGTTGGATATTTTATGAGATTGGTTGGATATTATAGGATGTTTATAGCATGTTTCTAAATTATTTATAATCCCATCACTTCTTTAAAAAACAAGGGAACTAAGTTTGAATGGAAAGTAGAGTGTGAGGGAAATGTTTCAGTTATTGAAGTAGTTACTTACTAGTGCACCTATTTTGAAGATTGCATATCCAAATGAAAATTTTTTGGTATGCACCGATGTAAGCAAGGAAGTACTTGGTGGATTCCTTGCTCAAAATGTACATGTAATTAGTTATGACTCCATAAATATTAAAGAACATGAGAGGAACTATGGCACAAATGATTTGGAGTTTGTTTCCATTATACATACATTGAGAATGTGGAGGAATTATTTGATGCGAAAGAAATTTGAATTGAGGATAGAACATAGTGGTCTGAAATATTCATTTGAACAACCAACTTTAAATGCTAGGCAGACAAGATGGGTGGAATTTCTAAGCAAGTATGAATTTGACATCAAGCATATTAAAGGAAAATAAAATAAATTTGTTGATGCACTCAGTAGAAAGGGTACATATCATCCATGCTACATCCATTAGTGTGCATACATCATATTTAAAAGGAATAATTTTGGAGGTTGTTGTTATAGACCCACATTATGTATAGGTAAAATAAATCTTATAGCAGGAATATGTACAACAAAAATATAAAGTATATAAGATGAGAGAATATGGAATACTTATGCATAAGAATATAGTTTATGTTCCTAACTCCAAGGAGTTAAGGACATTGGTGTTTAAGGAAATGCATATGTTCCATATGCAAGACATCTCAGTTACCAGAAAACAATTGCAACAATAAAAATACAACACTTTTGGCCAAGAATGAAAAAGGACATCGTCGATTACATTTCCAAGTGCATGGAATTTCAAAGAGTGAAAGTTGAGCATAGACACCTAGAAAGTTTGCTACAACCATTTCTAATCAAAGAGATGAAATGGGAAGTGGTAACCATTGATTGTATTCCAAAGTTTCCCAAGACAACAAGGCAACATGATTCAATAATGGTAGTCATGGAAAAACTCCAAAGGTTTCACATTTTATTTCAGTCAATATGACTCATAAGTAAGCTAATATTCCAGAAATATATATGAAGTAAACTTCTAGGTTGCATGGAGTACCTAAGGTAATTGTTTCAAATAGAGATTCAAAGTTTACTTCATAATTTTGGAGAGGATTGTTTAAGGGATTTGGCACGGGTCTAAATTTTATCACCACGTATCATTTACATTCAAATGGGAAGATAGAGAGAGTCAATTGGGTGATTGATAGCATCTTAAGGATGTATGTGATGGATAAGGCATCTAAGTAGGATGGTTATTTTCATTTTATTGATTTTTCCTACAACAATGGGTATCAAAATTCATTAAAGATGAGCCCAATTGAATCTCTATATGGTATAAAATTCAATACTCCAATAAGTTTGGATAACCCAATAAATAGAGTAGTACTTGGGATATAATTTCTCAAGGACATGGAAGAGAAGATGGTTAAAATTAAGTAGAATTTGAAGGCAACATAAGATAGGAAGAAGAGTTATGCAGATAAGAACAAGACAAACAAATAATTTAAGGTGGGAGAACATGTATTTTTGAAAGTGAAGCCTAAGAATATTTCATTGAAGTTGGGCAGTTGCACTAAGATGACATCAGTATTCTATGGTCCATTTGAGATATTGGACATGATAGGACCAGTTGCATACATGCTTGCATTTCTTTCTTCGATAAATGTGCATAATGTGTTTCATGTATCCTTGTCTAAAAAGTATATCCATGACCCTAACCATGTCATTGATTGGAATTTGATTCAGGTGGATTCAAAAGGAGACTTATGGGTACATCCAGTGCGTATAATCGACAAGATGGTCATGGTGCTCTAGAAAAAATCCATAGGTAAGTTAAAGGTCCATTGAATATGGTATAGCCCTAAATAAGTGACATAGGATATGGAATTTTCAATGTGGGAGGCATAATCATAGTTATTTTTTGATTTTTTATCAATGTTGTTATACATGTACACCTTCATGGTGATGTGAACTAAGGATAGTGCCAAAATAGGGGGAGTGGAATGTAATACCCCTATTTTCATCCCCATATTAATAATGTAAATGTGTACATGATGAAAGGTCAGAGAGACTAGTAACATAATCAATTTTGATTATTAATAACAAAATACATCACTCATTTCATATGAACAAGGATAGAGTTATAGGAGGCTATGATTCCACGAAAGAGGGGTTAGCTAAGGGGATATACCCAATTATTATATTTTATTAAACCCATATTTGAATTAGTGGGGGGAATGAATTGCATGATCTTCTTAAAGGAAGACACATGGTGCATTATGAGCATTGGAACTTGGGGAAAACTATCCACAACTAAGAATATATAGATCTTCCAACATTGATATGTCCTTACCAAATTGTATTGGAGCCCTAGAAAGAAGTGGAATAGCCTGAGGTATTGCATTGTAGAGAAGGGGATTCCTTTTTTGGGGTTGTGCAAGCTGAATGGGAAAGAGATATGGTAATTTGATATTGTTGTGTGATTTGATAGAATGTAATAGCATGAGAGCTTGACTACCTATGTGATATTAGAGTTGGACTAGGCACATGTCCTTGTGGATTAAGAGCCTTGGGTCGAGGGTGACCTGGTACTAAGAAATTTGGAGCCGAAATGTCTATGGTTGGGTGGAACATCTAACATCTACAACCAGTTGGTGTGGTTATTTGATAAAGATAAGTGTTCTCTATGTATTATATTCATGATTTGTTTTATTTTGTTATTTTTTGTTGTTTAATTTTGTAAATATATTTAAATGTTAGTGTTGTGTGAGAAATGTGCTTTCTTGTTTATATATATGAATCATAATGGTTTTGCATGAGCCAATTGAATTGTTTCATTCTTATTTATTTGTTGAATATTGTATTAGATTTTAAAAATTAGTTCAATAATGTGAGATCTTGAAGTACCTTGTGATTTGGGTACATTACATCGATATATTAGAGAATAAATTTGATGTGGTGTGATCTAGCGGGGATTTGGGCACATTACGTCTTTCATAAAGTGAGCTCCAAGGAAACTAACTATGAGTGAACCATTTTCCTCGTAACCATAGTCAAACACTTGTTGGATTCCACCCCCTTGTTTGGATATGAGACCACCAAGGAAAAGAAGAGTTTTCAAAGATCCCAAATCACTCTTCTTTTTACCAAAGGCTTCCAAACCAACCTAGAAAGCCAACAAAAGTGTAGAGGTTGGAGAAAGTACTTCCATACTTAATCGTGGTGTCTAAATCCACATTATAGTTCCTATTTAATCTCTCCATGGATACTATGATAGTTGGGTTTCTCTTTTCTCATCAATAACTCTATTCTCTTCTCAAGAAATCATTTTTTCTCAACCCCCTCTTCCTAATTTGAATTTTTTGTTTTTTCATGAATGAAGGAGATGGGAAGGAAGAGTCTTAATCCAACTCTTTCACTTACTTAATTATAGGGATCAATATTCCTAGTTTAAATCTCCTTTATTACATGAATATAAGAATTAGTTGCTTGAATATAGGAGGTAGGTAATTAAGGATAGGAAATAATCACTTAAAGTAATAAATCATTTAACTAGGCTTATAATTGTAATATCATAAAAGATGTTATATATAGGATATAGTAGTAACCATGAGACATAGGTCAATTCCCCCCTTATACCCCCTTATTTTTCCCCTCTGGTGGACTCATAGACCCATCGGTGTTTTCTCCCACCATTCAGCCTTGGAATCTTTCATTATATTCAAAATGATCATGTTTATATGTCTTTAAAATCAACATGGTAAGTGTAGCTCATTGCATGAAGAAAAACATAGAAATGAAAAACATAATTACAATATAAACAGGATCAAGTTCAAAGGGTTAAGCCCAAGATATTACAATAACAAAAAAGAAATAAACCATGGAGGGGAAAGTTCAAAGGAAATAATAATACCATATATTGTATGATTTGATACAATAAAAGTGCAGCATAGTAATTACACCAATTGTATTAAAGTAGGGTATAATACATGTATTTATATGGAAATGTGTTGTGCTACTACTCCATGAAACAAAATTCTAGCTAAGAAATTAGGAAAACATACATCCTCTGTGTAACCCATCAATTCTCTTTAAAGTTTAGGATAATACACCACATTAAAGAATAAAAACAACCACCATTCAATATGCCAGTAATTACATAGTGTTGTGATATGCCACCTAGCCTAGATTCATGCTAAAAAATTCCTCCTTATATACTTATTTGATTTTGGTGGAATTGGTAAGATATTCATATCCTCAAATTGCAACCTTTCAGTTCCCTAAGGATTCAACCCTACTCAAAAGACATATATGATAATAGTACTCTAAGAAAGTTGCATTATAGAAAAGGAATTTGAGTTTTCATCATTGAATAGATAAGGGAGATGAACATACTCAATGACATATCTAGGAACATAGAATTATTTTTCTTTCCTTCACCATTCTTGTCTTTACCATCCATCACCTTTGGATTCATCATCACCCTACTTATAATCAACCCACCTCCTCCTTTTTTTTATGCACCATCCTTCTTCACCCCACCACCACCTTCCTTATTCTCTACCCTTATTTCTTTCCCACATCATTATGATCCCCTTCCTAATTGTTTCCAACCTTATTCAATGGGATGATATTGATATAATTCCTAATATTATAATTAAAAAACAGACGGATCAAATGTATGTATTAGAGCGAGTCATGTATTTTTGTTTTTTCTTTTGGTTAACCAATCATGCTCTGTGGGATCTGGTAGGCAAGCCAAGAAAAGTTTTATGTTTCTTGCAATTTGTATATTGTAGAGTAGAAATATTGTCAGGGATAGTTATGGAAGCTCTAACTCTGGCATGAGTTTCTATTCTTATATAATTCACTCTCATTGTGTTATTCATGTTGTTGAGTGTAGTGATTGGAACGATTGTTGAATTTCTTCTAGATAGGGAAAATTTTAAGAACCATCCCTAAGTATATAAAGATAAAAAAAAATCGGACTAATCTTCATGATGCATACAGTGATTTGAAGGCTATTTATTTATCATTTAATATGTATATACAATGTTTTAGGGAATATTTCATTGAAATATAAAATATTCTAAATTCTTGGTGAATCTTGCAATGAATTATAAAAAAATTATAAAGTCTTAGTGAATCTTTCGGTAAATGTCATTGCCACAATATCATGGTGTCAAATTGACAAAATATGTAAACTACAACATGTAATTTCTATTGAAATGCTATAACTATGGAGATCACAATGTATGACACATATATAACTATAGAACATATCGTGAAATAGTGAAGAATGAAACACTAATACATATGGTTTAATCAATTAACCTTGTGATTACAAAGTTTCTCCAATGCATGCTTATAGATCTCCAACTCTACTTGGATGATTTGTTGATTGTGGTGTACAATTAATAGAAAAAAATATGATTCAAAATTAAATGTCAAACATGATTAATATAATGAACAAGATGAAAAACCTTGTACAATCAACATTGTCTATTATCAAATAGTCCAGTATTCATTAAGATTCTAGACATGTATACAAAAATACAATTTCTACCCTCAGTTGACAAAGCATAGAAATATATAAATTATGATACAATTCAAAAAAATTATAAAGGTGTTCCAACCAATGTACAATGAAATACTAAATTTCCAAATTATAGTAAAGATTAAAACAAAACCCTAAAAAAAACCTTGGTATACAAGGGAAACTATCACAAGACTAGAATTTGTGTTCTGCTTGAGCATCCCATACCACTCAAGAATCCTAGTTATCACACGACACCAACATGAACTTTCTAGTTGGGAATGACCATAAACCCCTTGTATCACCTAAAATTGTTGAACTTATTCTTATACTGTTGGGGGGGGGGGAATCAGTATAAGATACTTTTTACTTTAAATGGGCATTCATCACTTTAAAATAGTAAATGCATGTAAACTCAAATCATAGTATATAGAGATTAGGTTGGAAACCCTTATGGGAGAAAACGAAAAAAAACCTATCTTTATAAATTTCTATATGCACCAACCTATTGTTACAAATATTGTAGGCACCAACCTAATTGAGATACCAATATCTTCAGCTGAGAACCAACTCAACAAGATATTGTGTACGCACCAACCTACTAGAGACACCAATGTCCTCAGCTAAGCACCAACTTAGTAAGACTTGTATCAGCACCAATATAAGATATGCATACACACAGTACTTCTAACGTCACCTACATGCTTCATACTTCATTCATTTTGCAACATTATAATACCCTTAACTTTCATTCTCAAGTGCCTCTCCTTGCTTCATACCCCACACATAGCTTCAAACCCTAGTTAGATTTAGATTTCATGCCATATTGAACATCATAGTATCATTCCCATAATATAATTCCATACTACAACATCACAACCTCAAAACAATACACTTTGTAGCATCATAGAACTTAGTCCTTCATAGATCACCCTTAAAACTCCAAGAAAACTCATTTTGTGCAATTTTAAACCCAAAGAATACTCCCCAATGTAACATCC
>ML780794.1:87979-132418 GCA_009831015.1 Picea engelmannii
CCTGTTACAGAGTAGTTGTCGTAACGAAGGAGGTCCCTACACCCAACTCCTCTTGGGCACCCCTAATCTCTTATGTGCACTTGTACTTTCTCTTCTTGTATAGATTCTCTTCAAATGTGCACATATATCATATATTTATAGTTTTTCTACATTCACTTATGGGGATGACTTGTAAAATTGTTTGGGTCGACCTGTACTTTCTAGTTGGGTTGAATTGTAAGAGTCGTTCATATCTCCTTATTAATATGGAGTTAGAGGGAGTGATATATAACATTGGAAATGTCTCAGAATAATATTTTCAACCATATATCCTATGATCCCATTTGATCTAGGACTTAAGAGTGAAAATTCCTTCAACAATAGGGTATCCAAAATGAGCATAAAAAAATACAAAAACAATATTTCCAACAATCTCCATCTTTCAATATTAATATTGGACATTTGTAGCCTCCCCCTATATTTGACATCAATGACAACAATATTCCCAACAATATCCCCCTTTTCCATTGATGGAAACCTTTAGTCAATTATGTAATACTCCCCATGTATTCAATTATTCCTATGCCTGCAACTTCTCCCCCTTTGACATAAATCAAAAAGGGATGCTCAACCTAAGCTTGTGCTTCCCTTTACCAATGAGATCAGAGGAATTTCATTCCCAAATTATGTCTGAGATATTAAAATGTGTCTCTGGGAAGGGGTTTAGTAAAAATATCTACAACTTGTTCTTTGGTACCAACGTATTCCATCTTGACACTTTGCTCAACTATTTTTTCTCTTAGGAAGTGGTATTTGATGGGAATATGCTTCATGTTTTAGTTCATAACAAGATTATTTGAAATATTGATTGTACTTTTTTTTTTGCAAATGATTGAGATTGGTTGATCATATTTTACCTTGATATACTTCAGTGTCTTCTTCATCCATATAACTTATGTGCAACATGTTGTTGCTACAATATTTTCAGCTTCTGTTGTAGATAGAGAGATTGAAGTTTACTTCTTACTCAACCATTATACTAGACAAATTCCTAGAAATAGTTATACTCCACTGGTACTTTTCTTATAATTAATACTTCCTTCCTAATTTTCATCTATATATGTTATTAGAGTGAAGTCCTTGCATCTTGAATACCACAAGACAAAGTCCAATGTTCCCTTCAGATATCTGAATATTATTTTTACTTCTTACACATGTGTCTCCTTTGGTGCATATTAAAATCTTGCAACCAAACCTATTCTTTGCATACTTCATGGCCTTGATGTTGTCACATATAGTAGGCTTCCAATCATTGACCTGTACAATGTTTTATTTTATCTGGAGATTCGTCATCTTTTCTCAACCTACATCCTGTGATCATGGGTGTACTGACAAATGCACAATCTTCCATTTTGAATTTCTTCAACATTTCCTTGATATATTTGGTCTGAGAAATGAATATTCCTTTTTTGGATTGAGAAATATGCAACCCTATAAAGAATGACAACTCTCCAAGGATGGACATCTCAAATTATTTTTTCCTTTCTTCTGCAAACTTTTGGCTCATTATATCATCATTACTTCTAAATATGATATCATCCACATAAAAAACAATGATAAACATATTTTCATTGTATGTTTTGATTTAAATATATATTTTTTGCAACTCCTCTTTTGAAACCTTGTTGTTGTAGGTATTTTTCAAGTCTTGAATACCAAGCTATGGGATCTTGCTTTAGTCCATAGAGTGATTTCTTCATTATGCATACATTATCTTTTTTTTATGACAATTTAAATTCTTTTGTTTTTTCAATAGAATTTTAAGTTCTTGAAAAATGAAAATGCCAAAAACATTTTGATTGCTTCTAATCTTGCAACTGGATCAATTTTTTCTTCAAAGTAAATCCCCTCAACTTGAGCATACCCTTTATAAACCAATATTGATTTATTTCTTACTACTTGTCCATCTTCATCCAATTGTTTTTGAAGACCCATTTGGTGTCAATCATATTCGTGTCTTTTGGTCTGGGAACAAGTTCCCACGTCTCATTCTTCTCAATATGATTAATTGTTTATTTCATAGCATTAACACAATGCTTATCTTCACTAGCTTGTGAAAAGTTCTTGGGATCTATTTTATATAGAAATGAAAAGTTCAATATTCTTCTAGTATGAACTTGTGTATCTATATCACGAAGAATTTGATTTTTTGGATGATGCTTTTGAAAAAATATGTATGGTGTCTTTGGATCTTAGCGTTCTATTTCTTCTTGTTATTTCTTTTATTCTTCCTCTTCTTCTTCCTTTTCTTGTTCTTTGTATATTGTCTCCTCTGGATCTTCATTTTTTTGTGAAGTTTCCTTTTGAGGTATTACTTCATCCACTCTTACATCAATACTATGTACAACCTTGCACAACATTTATTGTAGCATTTGTAAGCATTGCTTCCGGATGCATATCCAAGAAAGATACCTCCATGTGTTATGGAATCAAAATTGCCTAAATTATATTCATTTCCCTTTATATAGCACTTGATACCAAATACTTTGAAGAATTTCACTGTATGTGGTATACCTTTCCATTATTCATAAGGTGTCTTGTTGTTGTTAACTCTAATGTATGATCTATTCAAAATGTAGACTAATGTGTCGATCACTTCTCTCCAAAAGGTGTCTGGTAGTTTTGCTTCATTCAACATTGTTCTTTCCTTTTTCTTGTACAGTTATGTTCTTCCTTTCTAAAACTCCATTTTGTTGTGGTGTATGTTTTGACCACAACAACCCCCTATTATTGTTTCTTTTACAAGGGAAAGGAAAGGGGCCCCTACTAAAATTTGAACACTAATGTCTAATCCTCTACTAATATGAGCCTAATTTTTATTCTTCATATACTTTGAGGGAGTTGGGGGTTTGATATTTATTGATGATTGTATTTATGGAGGTTTCTTAATCCTTGTGATATTATGCTTTCAAATTTCTTCAAAATGCTTCTTGTGTTATGATGCTTCGTTGACATTTGTATGATGAAATTGAAAAGTTATCTTTGGGACCTTGTGCATATTTCAAAGTATTCTATGATCCTATATGGTTGCAAAGATTGATGTTCTATTGTATGCATTGAATGAGTTTTATCTTGGGGATTTTTGAATGGATGACTTAAATGAAGAACATGTTTTCATTTAACATCCTCTTTCTTGCATGTTGTTCGTAATTCCTTCATCTTTAAGCTCTCACATATTGATCATATTCTTCAGTTTTAAACTCTTATCTTGAATCAGAAGGTCACTTATCCTTTCTATGAGTTTGAGATTAGGTGCATGCATATATCATGACATTTATCTACAACAATCTAGATCATGGATGTTTGTCTTTGAGAAACCTCTCCTCTTAATTTATTACATTTTCCAAACAAACTCAACGCTTATTCATAAGCTTTTTCAAGTCAAAGGAAAAAAATGTAATGTTTATCACATATTAGCAAGTATCTCCTTCCTTGTTTAACAAAGTTTATTCTTGTTGTGGTTGTAGCAATATGGTGTCAAGTCAAGTTCTTACTAGGTTCTTTTGATCCTTCAAGTATTCAAGAAGATCATGCCTAAGAAGAATATCATGTACAATTGGTCATAGAACACAGAGAGAACTCAAGAACAGGGCTTCTGACTAATGAAAAAAGATGGAAAACTCAAGGATACTTTAAAACCCCATATTTCTCTACTTGATCAATTCAATATTTTCATGCCAATGGAAATCCCTTGATATTGTTCCTCTTGGACATTATTCTCTCTTATTCATATCTTGATCATTATTGACTCCTACATTCATAATTGAGCCTAGTCTTTCTAAACCCAAACCGGATATGTTATTATCGCCATATACATTATCTTTTATTACAAGGCCTAAATTTTAGTGTATTATATTATGTGTTCAAAACCATGATTACTCATCTAGGAACTCCATCCTAGTAAGGAACCTTCCTGGGCTTACATTCTCAGGATCTTACCTATCCTAAACTCTCTTAGGCTGGTGGGGTGTAAGTATTTCCTCTTTTCTTTCTCAAACCACCTTTCTTAATCACCCCTATAAATCCAATTTTGATCTCGTAATCTAGTTCATCTCTTTGAGATACTTCTGACAACTATAGCCATGCTCAAAACGGAGTTCAAAATCAAAAGTTATGGCCTTTTTAAGTTTTCAATCCTTCTCATGCCATCTTCATGTGGCATCCGCGTCACTCATTCCATCCAACGTGGATTTATGTGTCAAGGCACGTGTCAAACCTCTAACATAGCACATCTCGAAACTTATACTTTGGATTGCTTAATTATTTTTGGGAATTATTTAATTGTTTCCAAACTCATCAGAGCTCATCCATCAGAATTAACCCAATCAAGTTTTCACCTTCACCTCTTCCATGATCTTTACCAACCATCGGGATATGACCTAGCGGGAGTTACCCATGAGGAAGCCTTCATTAATTTTCACCTTATGTTTTACATGTCATCCCGACCATCAGGTTCTAACCAGAATTTTTGTATCTCATCAAGCTCTTCCTTATTGGGGGATAGATTCACCTTTTCTTTCTGAATCCTAAGGCCTATCGAGTTTCCATCGTTGAGTTATTCCCATCATATAATCCATTTTCTCTTGTGAATGGGTTCTTACAAAACCCTAAGGTCGATATCCTATCGGATTCCTCTCATCAGGATCCCATTTATTGGATGATTGTCATCGGCTTGTTTCTATCAGAAAGCTAGTTCACCAAGATAATTTGGATTTCACTCAACCATTGGATTTTGAAACCTATTAGGTTCATGCCTATTCATTTCACAACCATTGGGTCCTCATCTATCCAATAATCCTATCGGAGTTTTTTCTATCGGGATGATCTCTATTGGCTCCCCCTCTTTGGATTACTCTTGTCGGGTTGATGAATCCCAAAGGTCTATCGGGTTCCCCTCTATCGGATTATCATATTCTAAAAGCTAGAATTATGAAACCTAATGGTTTCTTGTCACTTGTCACCTCCACAATCGTGTGGTCTCAGATCTGTCTGATGTGTCCACCTAACATATCATACAGTGATCTATGATGTGGCATGTTACATGTCATCTAGGCTTCATATTATCTATTGTGTCTCCCTACATGGCTCTAACGTGTCATGATGATGGGTATTTTATGATGTTCCATTCATGTTTGACTCGTCTCATCGAGTTTGAATTATCTCTTTGGTATTGAAACTTTATTAATACCCTTTTCCTAGAAAAACCTATCCAATACAAGAATTTTGAATCAATTATTATATCATTTTAATTATGGTTTTATTATGTTAATCCTTGGTTATTTTTATTGCAGGTGCGATCAAAGGCATAACACAATCCCAAAACTCTATACCCTTCCTAACACTGGATATGAATTACATGCAAAAGTTTAAACAATATAAAATGTGCACTGTTAATTCCCACAATGCATGTAGGATAATTATTTAGAGTACAAGATCAATGTTCTAGATAAATCTTGTGAGCAAATCAATGACTATTGAGCGTCAACTTTGGGTAGCCATAAATCGTGATCTAGGAAGCCAAATGATGAAAGAGAGGACTCATTGGAAACACAATGGGGAGGAGAATAGATCAGAAGAAGAATTTGAACCAGATCAACAACAAAAATTCCTAGAAAATGCAAGAGAAAATGAGGCACGAATTTGATTGGAGATGGGCAGTGAATTGTTCTAAAATGTGTATCTCAAGTTCTGGGTGGTCAAATCAAGCGTGATATAGCTCATTGGAAATATGGAATAGTGAAGAAGATGATATTAAATTCATTTTTACCATATTTTTCACTGAAATGCTCAAAAAAATTGAAGAATGGAAGTGGATGCAGTTGAGTAAATTTGAAGATATTTCCAATAATGGTGACTCATTGAATTCATACAACATGAATATGAAAACTTTAAAAGTATTCTTAATTTTTTTCTGTAATGTTACATATTTATTAATAAATATGTAAGATAAATTTGAATTGTAAGATAAAAACAAAAATGGAGATTAAATGAAAAGTTGTAACCGAAGGAAATGAACAGTTATGGAAAATGAAGAGTCTATATTATTTTATAAAAGAGAATTCATTGTACGAAGGGAGGGACTTTTTCCCATTGTAGCTTCGGATGGTACTCTTATCTTTGATTCAATCAAAAGAATAAGGAATTTCATGATCATAAATGTTTCACAATTGTATATGGGACTCTTCTTCATGAGCGGTTGTTTCATTGGTTTCTTGAATAATTTGTTATATGAACTATTTATGTACATGTTATTTAAGATGTTTATGCATTTACAATTTGTAATGGATATGGGAATGGTCTTTCATGTGTAATTTGTAACTATTTATGTTTATATTGGTTGCATTATCATTTTCATATATTATTGTTTTTCATGAACTACTTCTGCAACTAGTGATATCATCTTATATTGTATCTATCTATTAGAATTTCTCCTACATGAGAGGTTAGAAATAGTTAGATTAGATTTAGAATTAATTAGAATTATTTGAGGGATAGTTTAATGTGTTTCCCCTTTTTCTTTTAATCTGTAGTGGCAATTGGTCCCACATACTGGTCAGAAACATCACCCTTAATGAGAGTAGGTCTGATTGGGACCTTCCATCGGGTGTTCTCTCTTACCTGCTTAACAGGCCATTTGGACCCTTCAATAGAGTCCTTGCTACCAAAAAATTTCTCTTGATTCCATGATTCTCACATAATTCATTGAATTCATAAGAGGTAAAATCACTTCCTCTGTCTGATTTTAAGCATTTGATTTTTAAATCAGTCTTATTTTCAACTAGGGATTTAAAGCTTTAAAATTCTCAAATGCTTCATATTTTTATTTAAGAAATGTAACCCATGTCATTATTCTATTATCGTCAATAAGAAACATAAAATAACTCTTGCTTTTTTAAGTTTGTGTTCTTGTTGTCCCGCAAAGGTTTGTGTGTACAAGTTCCAATGGATTTGATGTTGAGTACTCCTTTGTTTTGAAACTAACTCGCATCTTTTTCCCATGCTGACATGGGTTGAAAATATTGTCGGTAGGTTTTGAGGTCCTTGACAAATCTCTTACTTCTTGTGTCTCGTTGAGTTTTACTAGATTGTCAAAGTTTATATGACCCATCATTCTATGCCATAACCAACTTTCGTTTACTTTTCCCATACAAAAATTTTCTCCTCTGACTCCATCTAGAACATATACATTGATATGGGTTCTATTTTCATTTGCCACTAATATTCCTTAACCTAATTTCCTTATCTCACATCCTTTAGAATGAAATGTGAGGTTGTAACCTTGATCACACATTTGAGTAACACTTAGAATATTGTGTTTTAATCGTTCAACATACAAGACATTCTAGTTTTTAGTCTTTACATCATCAAGGCAAATGATACCTTTTCCAACTATCCTTGTAGAAGAATTATCCCCAAAGGTAACATTTCCTCATTTTTCTTCCTTTAGGGTGAAAAATTTGTTATGATATCATCCCATGAGTTTTGAACATCCACTATCAATGTACCATTGGCTTCCTTTGTCTTGAGCATACATTGCAAGTCCACATTCTTCTTTCTTTGGTTCTTCTTTCTTCCTTTTCCATGCCTTTTTGTATTCTTCTCCATGTTTGGTGACAAAATCTTCTTCCATTTATTTTAGGAGACTTTATTATGTTTCTTCTACAGTCATGTGCTATGTACCCATAGTTATTGCACTCATAACATTAATTATTGTAATCAAGTAGGGGAGAAAATGAATTGTAGTTTCTATCAACAAACCCATGAGAACATCTGGATTTGTTTCTCACATAATCATTCTTTGAGGTCTTATAAGAACCTATATTTCTATCTCTCACATGATCACTTCTTGCATAATCTCTACAATCTATTTCATTATGAACAAAATAGTTTCAAGAAAAATAATAGCCAAGAAATAGATTTTGGTACTAGGTTGTGAAAGGCCTTCTTGGAGAAAAAACTCTTCTAAACTCATTCCTGTTGTTCTTGTGAGGAGAATTAGGTTTCTCCTGGTCATCATTTCCTTTCCTTCTACTGATTTCATTGTTAATGGAGCCTTTGAGAATATTGGCATAGATTTTATTATTTTCTTCATTTTCCTTTTCTGATGGCTTTGTGACCTTAGTGCTTGCATCACCCTCGGAGGTATTTTGTTTTTTTGTCATACCCAAGACCTGTCTTGATAAATGGTGACCTTTGGTGACTAAGAATATTATCTAATATTTCATTAATTTTTCCAAATTTCAAGATTCTACTCGACTGACCAGTTGTTTTCTCTAGTTCCTTTCTTAAGGAAATGATTTCAGCCTCTAACTTCTTTCAATTTAATTCATTTTCTTTCAATTGGCTTCTCACCACTTCTTCTATCATTTTTTCCTCTTCTAGTTGAGTCTTCATGATGATAATTATTTTTTTCTATTTCATCAATATCATGATCCTCCTTTTCAGATTTTTACAATCGTTATTTCTTCTTTATATTCTTTCCCTTGAGCCTGTCTATTTATTCTAAGGCACTAATGAGTTTTGCTTCAATATTCACTTCCCCATCAATGTCTTCTTCTTTTGAATCTGATTTTTCTTTTTTATTGTCTTCATTTTTTGTATCAGTATAATTTGTATCCATGGCCATGAAAAGGAATTCTTCTTGACTAGACATGTGTTCTTTTGATATTTTCCTTCCAGTGGTTAGATTGTTTCCAAAGGAACTTGCTATGATACCAATTGTTGAACTTATTCTTATATTGAGAGGGGGGGGTGAATTAGCAGAAAATATGTTTTACTTTAAATTAGTATTCATCAACTTTAAAATAATAAATGCATGTAAACTCAAATCACAGTACACAAAGTTTAATTTGGAAACCCTTGTGGGAGAAAAACGCAAAAAATTATATTTATAAATGTATGTAGGAACCAACCTACTGTTATGAATATTTTAGGCACCAACCTAATAGAGACACTAATCTCTTTAGATGAGCACCAACTTAGCAATATATTATGTAGGAACCAACCTACTTGAGACACCAATCTCTTCACCTGAGCACAAACTCAGTAAGACCTATATAAGCACCAATCCAAGATCTTCATACACAGAGTACTTCTGACTTCACCTGCATTCTTCATACTTCATGCATTTAACAACATCATCATACCCTTAACTTTAATTCTCCATCACCTCTCCTTTCTTCATACCCCATACATAGCTTCAAACCCTAGTCATATTTAGACTTCATGCCCTAGCGAAACTCATAGTATCATTCCCAGACTGTAATTCTAGACTAGAACATCACAACATCAAAACAATGTACTTTGCATCATCATAGACCTTAGTCCTTCATAGTGCACCCTTAAAACTTCAAGAAAACATTTTTTGTGCACCTTTAGACCTCAATAATACTCCCCAACTCCTATTTCACAACTTAGATCTCTTGTGTGCACTTTTACTTGCTCTTCTTTCTTGGATTCTCTTCAAATGCACACATTTATCCTATACTTATAGTACTTTTGTGCTCACTTATTGGGTCGACTTGTAAAACTGGCTAGGTCGACCTGTAAATTTTGGATGGGTTGACCTGACAAAATATTTCATGCCTCCTTATTCCTATGGAGTTAGAGGGAGTTCCATATACTGTTGGAAAGGTCTTGGAATACAATTTTGAACCATACATCCTATGATTCCATTTGAGATGGTTCTTCAAAGTAAAAATGCCTTCAAATATAGGGTATCCAAACTAAGCATAAAAAATACAAAAACAATATTTCCAACAATATCCATATTGCAATCTTTATCTTAGACATATGTAGTATTAATCTGGGAGGATCTAAGGAATGCTCATAGAGGTCCCAAGGGATATAGAAAAACTCAAATTTCAATTATTCCAAATGCTCTCTAAAATTTCATCAATTCGTAGAGCTCAACAGTATCTTTCCAACGACGCAAAAATCGCCTCAAACAGAGTTCGTATGCAAAAGTTATGGATGGTCAAAGTTTGTTCAACATGCAAAAGTCAAAGGGAAAAGTCAAAGGGAGACACGTGGCACATGACCATACAGGTTGTACAGTGGTGGCATGGAAATTAGGTGACATGGCATATTGATTGGCAGTTGATTGGAAAATTCGTACATGCCAAATGGAAAAATCACATGGTAACATGTGGCAAGGGATAGCCAATGAGTAGTTGCCACGTGGCAACCTCCCATTGGACAATATTGGTTATGGTTTACCAAAATTATGGAGACGATGGGGGTCAAACCCATGACCTCCATAAGCCTTCACAAAGCCTCCCCTACCATCACGCCAGCACATGAACCTTAACCTATCATTGGCATAAAATTCATTTGAATTAATGTAAAGTTCCAATTGGGGGGAAAAGGATCTGAGGGGTAGCCCCCAATCCCTAATATATATGTTAATACATGCGACCAATACCATAAGTGTATGAGGATAATGGACTACAAACCAACACAACCATATAATAAAACAACCAATGGATATGCTGACCAAGAGAGGATCCCGGGGAATAGAACCCCCAACCTATGTTATATTTAGCCAACGGTTCAACCGTTAGGCCAAACCACCTACTTGTTATGGGATGCCTCCAAATTTAACATTACGTTGTAGTTTGTTGCGTACAATACCTTAGGGTCATGGCTTATTTATGGGTGTGGATCCCAACACATGGGCACACGTCCCAATGTGCATGGATCCTGAGATGCACACATCCCAAGGCACATTTTTTTATGTAGGGCACAAATTCCAAGGTAGTATAGATGTCTTGAAGTACATGCTAAGAAGAGGCCAAGTATGGTTGTCTCATAAAGAGTGCCATGAGGTATATTTTCCAAACATAGGTAACTATATACCCATTTTTCATGATTTTTCGCAAGAATCATGAATTTGAGGTCTAGTTTATGATCATAGGTCATTTGTAAAAATCTTAGTCCAAATTTACATTAATGAGTACCATAGTACATAGTTTGGCATGTGAAGAGGGTCAGATTGAGCCAATTTGTAATTTGGTCGACTTAATAGTCAAATTTCTATGAATTTTGCAAGTATTACAATGGTGAACTAATTTTCTTGATTTGAGTAATGGAATTAAAAAGAGTCCATTAAAATGGATTTTTGAAATCTCATATTGTAATGTGATTTGGTATTTTGAGATGATGGAGAACAATCATGTTATCTAAAGGGACTTTGAATATGAAGTAATATATTCCATCCATATATGTGATTTGAGTTCTTTTATTTTCTATTGTGTCATCTCTCTATTCTACAAATTAATCATCAGTTTATGAGTTTTTGGATAAGAAGCACATCATCAAAATTCTACAAATCACCTCAATATGATCAGTAAATTAATTTTGAATCAAGTTAGATGTTACATGTAAATATTTAAAGGAATAAGTGGTGTCTAAGGATTTTTGAATCAAGTGGTATCGAAGCTAGTTTTGACATGTATTTGAAAGTTTTTGATGTGACATGAGATCCAAGAGTTCAGTTGGTGAATATTTTGAAGGCTCTTATCCATAGGACAAGATGAGTAAAGTTCTCATGAATATAAGGTTGTAGAAGAACATTAATCGAGAAATACAGAAGGAGAATTCCGAGTTAAGGATGCAGTTTCAAGCTCTTGAGGAAGAGAAGCAAAAGGTTCAAGATAAATTGATATGTCATGAGGAATTTTGATGCAGCCCCCCTCCCCTCTTGGGGTTCTGCGACCTCCCGGTCTAGGATATTTTCTTGCTTTGTGTCAGATCAACTCTTCGGGTTCCTCTTTGAACCCAAATCAACTATACACAGGCCCCTTTTCCTTTTGTGTGCAGGTTTTGTCAAACCCGAGAGCCATTCCTGCAAACTTCCAAAACACTAAGGTTCAGGCTCTAGCTCCTTCTGTTATTATCCCCTTATTCATATGGCCCCAGGATATTTCCTTGTGAAAATGCTCAATTGCAGGCATGGGAAAGAGTGGTTTTAGACCAACCCTCTTTTTACCCCGCAATTCACCTCCAACTGCCACGTATGCGCTTGGAAATACCGTGGTTCCAATTTCGGCCCGCTCAAGGAAAATTAACGTATGAGCATGTCCTGGCCCCGAAATCCTTCTCTTCCATCGATCTATTTCCTCTCGATGATGATCTATGATCAATGACTGCTATTGAATCCCCTTTCCTTCCTTCTTCTTCCTCCTTCCATGCGCGATCCCAGATCTCCATGATCTTTCGACACGTAGCTCCCTTCCTAATCAACGAATGTGGTTCCGGCCTTCAGGAGTTTTGACTCTCAAACTTTTGCTTCCTCTATATGGAAATATTCTGGAGTGGAAGATATGTTGCCACCTGCCTCCTTGAATCTATAGCCAGAATCTCCTCTACGAGTCCAGCCTTCGCGAATCTCAACTTCTCGAACTCCTTCTTTTCCCTATGTGATAATCTTCTGGAGTAGAATATATATTGACACTTTTCCCCCTTAATCTACGACTAGGATTTCTTCCGTGAATCCGACCTTCGGGACTTTCAATTCTCAAATTCATGTTTCTTCCAGAGAGATTTCTCCAAAATGGCATATCGTATTCCACGCGTCCTCCTAAATCAACGTCTCTACTCTCGCTTCAGGACTTTGGCCTCCTCAACCAAATCGACGATCCTTCCGCTCCCTCCTTGATCAATGATCGAGATATTCTTCGGGTCTTCAGACCTTTTCCTCCTCTGCTTTCCTCTGGAGTTATAGATCTGGCGCCACATGTCCACCTTCACATCGATGAATCTTATCATTTCTGGGACTTCAGCCTTCAGCGTTCTCAAATTTCAACAAACACAAATCTCTGGAGTGAATCCTTTCAAAGTGTCGGATATTCTGACACATGTCCTCCCTGATCCAACGGTTGTCCAATGGAGTGAATCTCTGTCATTTTTGGTTGTCCAACGAAGTGAATCTTCATCCTCCACATATCCCCTCACGGATCAATGATCCACATCCTTTCCTTTGGGGTCTACGGCCCTGAATGCTTCGGGGTCGGTGCTTCGGAATATTCTGAAACACGACTTCTCAGAAATACCAAAGTACGATTCTATGAAGTTCACAATCTGGTGACACCTGTCCAACCTATATCAATGGATCCTAGTTGCTTTGGATTTTCGGGCTTCAACGATCTCAAACTTTTTTCCTTTTCTTTCTCCTAGAGTGTTTTCACCCAGATTTCACGATATTTCACCACGTGCCCTTCTGGATCTAATGGTCTAGATTATCTTCAACTTCTTCGGTGCTTCGGGAGTTTCAAACTCCTATACACTCATTTATCCCAGAGTGCATCTATCTGAAATCTCAGATCTGCTGACAATTGTCTCCTCGCAGATCGACGACCCTCGGCTCATCGGCTATTCTGGGTTTGGATGTTTCAAACTTTTGTGCACTCATTCCTCCTGAAGCATCTTCACTCGAATTTTATGGATTTCTACCACGCATCCTCCGAGATGATGGATGGTCCCAAATGACTTCAGGACTTTAGCAAGTCTACCCTCCTATGCATACACAGCATTAAGGCTCATGCACTTACCCCCGGATATAACAGTTGTTAGTCCTTTGTGCTCAGATCCAATGGATGGGATATGTTCCTCTCCTCTGCACTTCCTTTCTTCATTAGACACTGATCTGACAGTCTAGGATCCTCCCTACAACCGATCTAACGGTTTTTGTCTCTCCTCCTCCTGAGCTTTAGACTTCTTCCGACTTGGAAAATTTCTATAAGTTTTCAAAGGTTCCAACATTTGATATTTCTCCTGCGAACCTGACTATTTGAATCTCGCTTACACTTTTAAAAGCATTATATATTCTGAGCTTTTGGACTTAGAATAATTATGTCTCATACACACTCCTTGCATTTCTGGGATTTCATCAAACTCAGAGCCGAAGGATTTCTTGAAAATAAATTCTTCTCGTCGTCCTGTCATTCTCCTTTCTTGATGCACACCTTGTTGAGTGATTTCTACAGAGTGTTCAACAGCTCTATGAGTATCTTCCTCTGATACTCGTCTCCCTGAACTCGACAAAGAGTTCTCTCTGTGCACACTTGCACCCGCTTGATGCCTACCTGACAGAGCTCTACAGAGTTATCAGTTACTCTGTTTCTTTCCAATCTCAACACAGAGTTCTTCATGTGCACTCCTTGCACTTCTACTGATGAAGGTTCAATAGTATCTCTCATGATATTTCATGAGGTTAACTCACCTCTGTCACGCACCCCTTACGAACAATGTGCACTCCTTGCACTTGAAACTCAAAGAAGAGAAACAATTGAAATTCATATGTTACTTCACCAGTTCACACATTCAGAACATGAATGACATATAAAATCATAACAATGAACACAAATACATAAACACACTATATGCAGGAAAAACTGCTTTTCTATTATCTGTGTGTGTCTATACAAATGTTTACAAAAATTGGACTGTAATAGAGTCTCGGTTCTTTCTCCTATCCTAACTCTATCCTGAGTTATGCTTCTGAGACCTCTCTGAATCCTCCTAAGTCTCCTTAGACTCTCTCTATCATTCTCCTCATGAAATCTGATACAATATCTCTTTACAAAAGAGAGGCTCTGTGAGCTTGTCCTCTCTCACCTCACCTCATCTATTACATTGAATTTTCATAAATGGCCATCTAGTCTGAATTGAACCTAGAGCCATCAACCTGTCAGCCATTAAAGGTGATCTTATATTCTACCTGTTCAGAGATATGGCTTGGTTCTCACTCAAGATTACAACATGAATCCGTATAGAATTATATTTTATATTTAAAAATGGGAGGATTAATGCCTCTCCCTCTCTGAAATGTGCGTTGATGAGCTGGAATGATGGCGTGTTGCTAAGGTGGAGCAATGATCCTACATCATATTCCACTGCTGGGAAAATCATGAGATCCTGCTCATGAGCTCCTCTTCTCCAGTGTTGAAATCCTCCTAGATCCCAAACTTTTCCTTGGAGTTGTCCTCTTTCTCCTCTCCAGATATGATGTTGTTGTTGTTGCTTCTTCTTGTCCTTCTTCCCTATTGTTGTTGCAGGTTCTCCTCTATTCATCTTCCCTTTGTTGATTGTTTCTACTAACCTCAACATTAGCTCTCTAATATTCTCTATCACCCTGTCCAGTTGCTCTAGTGGTTGGCTCTCCTTATGAAGTCTTCTCGGTTGCAACTCTTCCTTATCAGTGGGTAGATCATCTTGACCCCCCATATCATTTTATTCTTCTTTTGTGGCATTATCTTGCCACCCTACTGCAGGATCCAGTTCTACAGTCTCATCATCGAGTTGTTTCTCAGCTTCTTCCTATGAAATATTATCTTCTTTCAGTTCCTCTTGTGTTGGCATATCTCCAACTCCCTCCAACCGTTCCTCTGGTTGGTATGATCCTCCATCTGCCTCCAACTTAACTTGTTGGATGTGATTTCTCTGCACTATCACCCTTCTCTCTAGGGCTTCCAATTCTGCATATAGATCATCAAAATCCATGTTGTCTTCTTCCTCCTTTGTTGTAAGCTCCAGTGCTGCAATCATCTCCTGTTCAACTTCCTGGCTAAAAATTTTGAGAAATTATGTTGAATTCTCTTCTCCTTCTACTGGGGTAGACATCAGTGTCTACTCCATTTCTTCCTCTTTGACAGTTTATGTTGGTTGTCCTTCCTCTTCTTATACACTTTCATCATGTGCACTAGCCTCTACTTGGTTGTTTGGTAGGAATGTCTTGATCCCTCCAATAATCAGAATGATCCTCTGATCTTCCTCTTGGATGGTGAAATTATTTAACTTCTCATCATCTTCATTCACATGATCTATAAATCCACATGAATATTCACCTATCATCACTCCTTGCTAACATGAACCCACTTTTGAGCTCATGAGACTTTCAGATGGTCTCATTTCTTTCCCCCTGCCCACATGGCAATTTGGGACTTCTCTTCTACCCACTTGGAAGTCTATGAGATCAACCGATCCCACCTCATTGCCCACCTGGAAATTTAAAATTTTAGCATTGCTCCTCTGGCATTATATGAGACCTTCCACTGATCTATTTCCATGCCCACCTGGCAACTTGAAAGTCCAATGCTGCCCACCTGGCAGTTTATGAGATCTTCATCTAATCTCACCTCCTCCTCATCACTGAGGTGCCTCCCTTTCTTTGGTTCACAAATGTGAATCAGTTCCTCCTCTATGTCACTAAGATTTTCTAATTCCCTCATCCACCTTCTCAACTCTTGTTGCTTCTTTCTGGCCAACAACTTTTGAACAGGCCATTTCACCTTCATGTTCAGAGGACATACCTCTAGTGTACCTTTTCCTCTTGTTGCATCCTCAATGCTAGTTGTTCCATCCTTGCTCTTATCTCATTGAGCTCCAGATCCATCTTTGGATTTCATTTCTTCTTGTGGCCTTCTCTTCGACCATGCCCATGGCCTTCACTAGCCATTTTCACCTTCTACATGCCCTCCTGGAAAGTCTATGGATTACTCTACATACGAGAGAATCTCCATCTTCTCTTACAACTCACCTAGTTGTTAAAATTTTTGTTCTTGTGCGCATGCAACAACCATTCTCACAAAGCATCACTACCCTGCTTCCTCAATCTGTTGTCTACAGGAAACATTTAACTTCTGATACCACTTGATGTTATCATATTATCTCCTTTTACTGTCTCCTCTTTGTCTGATGTCTACAAACAAAATTTAGCCTTCTCCTCTTTCTCTTTTGCCTAAAATCTACAGACAAAAACCTGCTCTCTACTACAGAAAATAAAATAAAAATTGTGCTTTGATACCACCTGATGCATCAAAATTGTGCTTTGATACCACCTGATGCATCCCCCCTCCCCTCCTAGGGTTCTGTGACCTACCAATCTAGGATATTTCTTTGTGCTGAGTCAGATTGACTCTTCGGGTTCCTCTTTGAACCCAAATCAACTATAAATAGGCCCTTTTTCCTTCTGTGTGCAGGTTCTGTCAAACTCGTGAGATATTCCTATGCACTTCCAAAACACTAAGGTTCAGGCGCTAGCTCCTTCTATTATTATCCCCCTCTTCATATGGCCCCGGGCTGTGTCCTTGTGAAAACAAGTGATTGTTGGCGTGGGAAAGAGTGGTTTTAGACCAACCCTCTTTTCTCCCTTCAATTCACCTCCAGCTACCACGTATGCCCTTGGAAATACCGTGGTTCCAATTGCAGCCTGCTCAAGGAAAATTAACGTCCGAGCATGTCCTAGCCCCACAATCCTTCCCGTCCTTCGATATCTTGCCTCTCGGCGATGATATGTGATCAACGGTTGCTATTGAATCCCCTTTCCTACCTTCTTCTTCCTCCTTCCATGTGTAATCCTAGATCTCCACGATCTGTCGACACGTAGCTCCCTTCCTAATCAATGGTTGTGGTTGATTCCATCTTTCCAGCCTTCAAGAGTTTTGACTCTCAAACTTTTTCTTCCTCTGTATGGAAATATTCCAGATTGGAAGATCTACTTCCACCTGTCTCCTTGAATCTATGGCCAGGATCTCCTCCACGAGTCTGACCTTTGGGAATATCAACTTCTCGAACTCCTTCTTTTCCATGTGTGATAATATTTCGGAGTAGAAGATCTATCGACACTTTTCCCCCTTAATATACGGCTAGGATTTCCTCCGTGAGTCCGGCCTTCAGGACTTTCAATTCTCAAATTCTTGTTTCTTCTATAGACATTTCTCTGAAATGGAAGATCGTCTACCACGTTTCCTCCTAAATCGACGGCTCTACTCCTGCTTTGAGACTTTGTCCTCCTCAACCAAATCGGTGGTCCTTTCGCTCCCTCCTCAATCAACGATCGAGATCTTCTCCGGGTCTTCGGACCTTTTCCTCCTCTGCTTTCCTCCATAGTTTTGGATCTAGTGCCATGTGTCCACCTTCACATCGACGGCTCTCTTCATTTTTAGGACTTCATCCTTCAACGTTCTAAAATTTCAAAAAACGCAAATCTCCGGAGTGAATCCTTTCGAAGTGTCGGATCCTCTGACCCCTATCCTCCCTGATCCAACGGTTGTCCAACAGAGTGAATATCTGTCACTATTGGTTTTCCAATGGAGTGAATCTTCGTCCTCCACGTATCCCCTCGTATATCAATAATCCACGTCCTTTCCTTTGGGGTCTATGGCCCTGAATGCTTCGAGCTTCGGTGCTTCGGAATATTCTGAAACACAACTTCTCATAAACCCCGAAGCACAATTCTCCGAATTTCATGATCTGGTGATACCTATCCAACCCATATCAATGTCTCCCAGCTGCTTTGACTATTCGGGTTTTGGTGATCTCAAACTTTAATCCTTCGTGATCTCCCAGAGAGTTTTCACCTAGAGTTCATGATCTTTCACCACGTGCCCTTTTGGATCTAATGGTCCAAATTATCTTCAGCTTCTTCAGCGCTTCGGACTTTGGCTCTTCAAGCTTTGGGAGTTTCAAAATCCTATACACTCATTTCTCCTAGAGTGCATATATCTGAAATCTCAGGTCTGCTAAAAATTGTCTCCTCGCATATCAACGACCCTTGGCTCTTCAGCTATTCAGGGTTCAGATGTTTCAAAATTATGTGCGCTCGTTCCTCCCAAAGTGTCTTCACCCAAATTTGATGGATTTCCACAACGCTTCCTCCCAGATGATGGATGGTCCCAAGTGACTTCGGGACTTCGGGACTTTAACAAGTCTACCCACCTATGCGTACAGAGCGTTAAGACTCATGCACTAAACCTCGAATCTAACGGTTGTTATTCCTTCATGCTCAAATCCAATGGATGGGATCTGTTCATCTCCTCTATGCTTCCTTTGTTCATTGGACACTGATATGATGGTCCAAGATCCTCCCTACAACCGATCTGATGGTTTTTGTTGCTCCTCCTCCTGATATTTTGACTTCTTTTGACTTGGAATATTTATGTAAGTGTTCAAAGGATTCGACCTTTGATATTTCTCCTGTAGACCCAACTATTTGAATCTAGCTTATGCTTTTAAAAGTGTTATCTCTTCTAAGATTTTGGACTTAGAATAAGTATGTCTCATACGCACTCCTTGCGTTTCTGGTATTTCATCAAAATCAGATCCGAAGGATTTCTTGAAAATAAGTTCTTCTCGCCCTCCTAGCGTTCTCCTTGTTTGATGCACACCTTGTTGAGCGATTTCTACAGAGTGTTCAACAGCTCTGTGAGTATCTTCCTCTGATACTCTTCTCCCTAAACTAGAAAAGGAGTTATCTATGTTCACACTTGCACCCACTTGATGCCCGCCTCGCAGAGATCTACAGAGTTCTCAATAACTATGTTTATTTTTGAAATCAACATAGAGTTCTTCATGTGCACTACTTCCACTTCTACTGATGAAGGTTCAATGGTATCTCTCCTTAGATTTCCTGAGGTTAACTCACCTCTGTCACGCACACCTTGCGGAAAATTCACACTCCTTTCACTCAAAACTCAAAGAAGAGAAACAATTGAAACTCATAAGTTACTTCACCAGTTCACACATTCAGAACATGAATGAAATATAAAAGCATAACAATGAACACAAATACATAAACACTCTATATGCAGGAAAAAATGATTTTCTATTATCTCTGTGTATCTATATAGATGTTTACAAAAACTAGACTGCAACAGAGTCCCAGTTATTTCTCCTATCCTAACTCTATCCTGAGTTATGCTTCTGAGACCTCTCTGAATCCTCCTAAGTTTCCTTAGAATCTCTCTATCATTATCCTCATGAAATATGATACAAGATCTCTTTACAAAAGAGGGGCTCTGCAAGCTTTTCCTCTCTCACCTAACCTCATCTGTTACATGGAAGTTTCATAAATGGCCATCTAGCCTGAATTGAACCTAGATCCATCAACTTGTCAGCCATTAAAGGAGACCTTATCTTCTACCTATTCAGAGATATGGCTTGGTTTTCACTCAAGCTTACAACATGAATCTGTATAGGATTATATTTTATATTTAAAAATGGGAGGATTAATGCCTCTCCCTCTCTGAAATGTGCTTTGATGGGATGGAATGTTGGCAAGTTTCTGAGGTGGAGCGATGCTCCTGCATAAAATTCCATAAGGGTATTTTTCATGAATTGGAAAGAATGTTGCAGATTAGGGACCAAGCATTGGCACCATCAGTACCAATCCATGAAGATTGGTAGGATGAGAATGTAAAGTCTCCTATGCAAAAAGGACTACCTCTTTCGAAAGGCATGATTGAGACATATAATTCCTCATATTGTTCTTTTTGGTTTCAATATGTAGAATGATTGAGGATATCTGAAGCAAGGAGAAATTCAGATGAATAATTCCTTCATAAGCAGTTAGTCTTACCTTCCAGTCTAGAGAAAGGTAACAAGTGTAAGACATATGCAGAGAGAGATGTGCATGCTAAAGGAGAAAGAATGAATACTTTTCCCACCGATGGATGGTCTATATATCCATGTGATTCCTATGGAATTAGTAACCATGATGTGGAGAAGTGTTGAAGAAAACATTCTATGCAATTTAATCCCTCCGAGAATAAGGCTAAAGGTAAAGATAATTTCTCAAAGAAAAAGAGAAAGGATAATGATAAAGAGGTGTCTTGGTTCCAATATGGGAACAAGACACTCTACTCTTATTCTGGTAAGAGTGGACATCAGATCGAAAAGTGTTGGACACTTTACCCGCACTTATGTCTGAAGCAAAAAAGGAAAGATGTAAAATCACTTGCAAGAAGCCAAGCAGTAGCTTCGGATGAAGTCAATAGTCTTACTGAAAGGTTTGATAAAGAACACTTCCTAAGAGTTGGTCTTGGAAAAGTGATATATGAATACATCGAGGAATGGTTCATGAACAGTGGGGATAATAAGGGAAATAATGACCATGCATAAGCCCCAGTTTTGATGCTAACTCCTTCATCATTTCATTTTGAAATTGACTGCCATGATCAATGACAATATCCTTTGGGATTTTGAACCGAGTTATAATTTGGTTGAATACAAAGATTGTTGTTGTCTTACCATCGGATTTAATGGTAGGCATGGCCTCTGCCCATTTAGTGAAGTAATCCACGACCACAATAATATGTTGATGCCCCCTAGTTGAAGCTGGGTTACAGTCCATAAAATCTACCCCCCACTTGGTTAAGGGACCGATGGTGATGACTGGGTGAAGATGGGTTGGATGTGAGCGCATTTTCTGAGTTAACACCTCGCAAGGGTGAAAATTCTTGACCACTTCAACACAATCTTTAAAAATTGACGGCCAGAAATAACCAACTCGCAATATTTTTTGGGTTGTCGCAAGCCCAGATAGATGACCACCACAAGCCCCACTATGACAGTCATTGAGAACCGACTTAGCTTCCTCGCGATTCAAGCAATGATGAAAAATATTATCTACTCCTCGATGATACAAAGTGTCTTCGATGATAAGGTAGTTTTTAGCTTGATGATGTATACGTCATCGATCATCTCTCGACAGATGTTGGGATAACTTCAAGGTTTGAGGATAAATTAGAATGTCTCCATACCAGGGGTCTGAAGACGAGATAAGGAATATATGTTCGTTGGTGAACGAATTTTCATGAATAATTTCCTCATCTAATCGAGGGAAGTATGATATCAACTCGGAAAAAACTATCGATTTATTAGACTTCGTCGAAGCAAAATCGAGGTCAAATTCTTGCAAAATAACAATACACTTATTGTATTTTCCCCTAATGATATGCATGGTAAGGACGTATTGAAATGAATTGATATATGAAACTATGGTAGTTTTGAAAAGCAATATATAATTGTGTAATCTTTGAACTGCATGTACAGTGGATAAGGCTAGATTCTCGACGTGATAGTACTTAAGTTCAAGACTGAGTAAATTTCAACTAAGATAGTAGACAATTTGCTCATGGAGCTCATCTTCCTCCTAAACCAAAACCATACCAACCATCCCTTCGGACACGTAAATATAAAGAAAATAATCTCTATTGTAGTCTGGAGGCTTCAGAAGAGGCATCGATACTAAGGCTTTCTTAAGATCATCGAAGGATTCCTGAGTTCGCTAATCCCATATAAATGGAGTGTCCTTCAAAATATGAATGAAACCTTTAGTTGAATTGACATAGTTGACTATGAATTGACACAAAAAGTTATCCTACCCCTGTAAACCCTAAATTTTTCAAATGTTGTGTGGTAGAAGCAATTGAAGTATTTCCTCAACCTTCATAGGATCCACCATGATCCCATGTGCAGAGACTAAGAATCCTAAAAGACAGCTAGACCTAACACAAAAGATGCACTTGTGAGGGTTTAAATGGATGAGATAATAACAACATCTCTCAAATACCAGTTGAAGGTGAGTAGAGTGATATACTCTCTTGTGAGAGTGAGCAATGAGATCATTGAGGTAATCTTTGGAAATATGTTTGAGATCGTGAAAAGCAAAGGTTATGGCACATTGGAAGGTTGCTCTGGCATTTTTAAGGTTGAAAGTCATTTTCCGGTATGCAAAAGTACCCCAAGGAAAAATAAACGTTGTCTTGTGTTGATCCTCGAGTTTGATCTGAATTTGATTAGATCCTGAAAATCCGTCCATAAAAGAGAAAACTTCACTTCCAGCACACTCATCAATAATCTGGTCAATGAAAGGAGTCAGGAAGTTGTCTTTAGGACAATCCTTGTTTAGGTTTTGAAAATCCATACATACTCGGATGGTTCCTTGTTTCTTGTTCACGAGAATGGGGTTGGACACCCATTTGGTCAAAGGAACTGGGTAGATGAAACCATCATTAAGTAGCTTCTCTACCTCTACCTTAATAGCAGGGACCTTCCTATGATTAACTACTCTAAGACGTTGTCGAATAGTTCTAGCATCTGGATAAGTCTTGATCTCATGTTCGACAATGCGAGGGTCAATTCCTGGAATATCTTCATACAACTAAGTGAATACGTCATGAAATTCTTTGAAGAGATTGGTGTAGATCTGAATTTCTTCAGGCGAACAATCTACACTGATATATACGTTTTCAATTTTGTCAGTAATTCAAGAGATGTTGATCGTGATCGTAGGAAAAATATTCTCCATGTTTCCTTCAGCATAAACACCATGCATATCAAGAGGAACCATAATGTGACCGACCATATCACTCAAGGTAGATCTAAAGTCATCATGTTTGATCCTAACAAGCTCTAGGAGGAAATAAGAGCGATGATGCATATCATCCCAAGGCCTATCGGGACCATTCATGGCCTCTAAGATGGCCTCATCCAAAGGTAAAGTAACTTCGTGGAAATCATGTGAAAAATATGATGAGGTGGCCCATACGGGCTCTAGAACGGGATCCTCCTCGTTTGTCTACAAGGAGACAGAATTTGGGTCAACAGTAGAGTTAAGAATGCCTGATACGCAACCTTTACCGCTGACAGTGGAATTTCCATCCCAGTGTGTGACTGACCTTCACAGGACATGGTCAGGGAAGGTAGGGTCCAAGGATCATTGAAATATGAAGTATGGAAAGGAATGGAACTCATTGACGAAGAATACCTACTGAACATGGCATAAATGTGGTGAATTGGTGCCATGAAATCAAGGGTGTGCATGAGAGAGGAATACATTCTGACACCAATATCCTCAGTTGTCGACTGAGAATTTTTTATCACTAGGATTGAAGGTCCAACTGATGCATTAGGACTAGCATGCGCAAAGGACAAACAATTAATCAATCATCACTATTTTCCCTTCGTGAGGAGAACATAAAGTGCAGAAAACAGATGACACAACCATGGTCATGGCATAAGTCCAATTACAACCTAGTAGTAAATTATAGTCAAGGGGCATTGTAATAGCCATGTTTCCCCCACCTTGTAATTAATCATTAATTATGATCACCATGATATGGCATGTGAACAATGTAAATGTATTATTGTTTGGATTTCTAATGACTAATTGTGGGATTGAATCCTTGAAGTATTGGTCATGATATCACTAGAGGAAAAAGAGTGAGGAAACCGTGGAGAGGGTTCATTATGTCAAAATGACCTGAATTTCTCCTTATTGAAATAATAAGCCTCATATTGATCCTGAGGAGAAATCAGTGAATAAGGAAAGGATTGGTGGTTGAATAATAAACTACCCCAATGAATGGAAGCATGGAGGGCCTGGCTGGGGAGATAGAAAATTGTCAGCCCAAAGTACCAAAGGGGGCAATTTTTCCTGCAAGCCTAGATTGACCCAAGTTTCCTTCTAACAGAAGGAATAGGATAGGTCCAGAACCTTCCTAGGGAGGAAAAAGGCATGCAAGAATACACATGAGGGAAGATAAGTGAGGAGACCAAGCCCATAGGGGGCATGCGACCAGGATATGCTGAAGGAAAAGGAGGAGTGTGTGAGTCTCTCCAGCTGAGAAGAATAACTAGAAGCTTGATAAGTTGTTTTAGTTATTGGAGAGAACAAGAGAAGGGATCTTTGAGAATTTGTAGAAAATGTGACTTGAGAAGAAGATCATGAGCTTGATTTTGAGGGAGCATCTGATAAACCTCGCAGAGGCTGTGACAGAGATAGAGTCTCTGAGGAATTGCAGGAGTTGTTGTGGAAGAGAGAGAGTCTCTGAGAAAACTGCAAAATTTCCCTAGTGATATCATGGTTTGAAATGGGGGTGGCTAGAGTGATAAGAATGAATTCCTTTGAGCCTATGGTTGGGTGGAAAGGTGAAAACCCACAGTCAGTTGGTCGGTGATCGAATATAATAGATAAGTATTTCATTTACTATGTGCAATTGGATTGAAATGCATGATTTGAATGTTTGTAATTTTGATTAATTGTGCTTCATGTGAAATTAATGGTTATAATGATTAATTGCTCTTATGTAAGACGTTGCATTTGTATGGGTGTAATATGACAGGTTTGGCCTCCAGGTTGGTTTGAAAATACTCCTCCATGTTTTAGAACTTAAGTTGTGTGAATTGGAGGGAACTCCCTTCAAACTAGTTTTCCAAGTGACCATAGGCTCATGCCCACAACCTTAATCCACAATCTTGGCTAAGAGTTAAAGGGTGTAGCGTCTAGAGCTTGATAAAGTTCCATAGGAACAGGTCCATGGAACCCTTCGCTACACTAAAAAAGGATCTAAGTTGTTCGGGACTCCAGGAATCCGAACTCTAAGGTGAATGAACACTACACATCCAAATGCGTCGAAGATGACCCGTAGGACCAATAACTTGACAGATAATCGGCGGTTGGAAGTTAGTTACTCGTAATCGTGGGATTTGTCCCCTTTATAAACCCCAATCATATTCTCAATTGCAAAATAACATGATCCGTCGATCTGAGGGTATTCGGGATCTCCCCTGATAGTTGGATCTATGTAGTGGTCAGTCTAGCATTGACCGATTCAGGAGAACAAAAGCGTTATAACACCAAAACCTATGAATGTCGGAGTTGTGAAGTATTGTGGGTCATCAATATTCAGATCCTTCGGGATCCCTCTCATCCATCTGATCGTGGGGACACATGTATCATGTCGAGAACATGTGGGGGTCCATGTTTTGAGCAACAATGATGCCATGTGTAGCAGCTTTGTGGCAAAGCAAAGATATTTCAATGACATGAGGCACGTGCCACATATCCTGCCAACGGGTTTCGGGTTGACAGGTGTCCCTCTAGGAGTGGCCTAATACTGAGACCAAGGGACCCTTGAGCTAGACTTGTGATTCGTTGATTTGGGGACTCCATTGAGAACCCCTCCTAAACGTCTGATCCACTAGAGGAAGGATTCGCATGTAGCACTTCGGGGAAGTCCTAAACTTGGAGAAAAAGAGTATTAAGTGGGTAGAACCCTTGAATGTCGAACATGAAAAGTAATGGGAGACATTTATTTGAGGGAAAACGAGATCTTACCTGACCGTTGGATCTACGTCGTGGTCAATCCGGCATTGACCACCCCGGGTGAAAAGGAGTGTTAAGCAGAAGGAACCCTCGAACATCAAACTCATGAAGTGACGCAGACCATAGATCTGGGGATGCTCTGGGATCTCCCATGACCGTTAGATATAGATCGTGGTCAGCCCGACGCTTACCACTCTAGGAGTAAGGAGGAGGTTACACAGTGGATTCCCTGAACACCGAAGTTATGAAGCAACGGAGGTCGTATATCTATGGATCTACGTGGACACATCTCGATCATGAGATATAAGGGGCATTGGAGGGTTGTCACTATGGAGTGATGTGGCACGTTGACATCACCCAGAGTGATGTGGAGCCATGTTTAATGTGCCACATGTCACTTTGATTCGTGCTTTTCACATACCCTATGTGCCCATTAGAATGTGACATGTGTCACCCATTAATTGGGACACGTGTCATTGTTGTCTTATTGCATGTCATCCCCCTGTCACATACTCGCTTGGCCTAATAGTGGGCAGAGTACTTGGGACCCACCTATCCTTGCCTCTACATTTAATGCACCATCACATGTAAGGGTGGACCCTTCGGGATTCCAGGGATTCTGAACTTTGGGGTTTTGGGGTGTAGTATCTTATATAAGCTGAAGGGATCGAAGGCTGGAGCCACATGGACAGAATTTTGGATCCTTCAAGAGTTTGGGATTTCGACACTCTGGAGGATATGCATGTAGAAATAAAAAGGGGTGTTCAGCGCTGAAGTGTCGAACATTGAATTCCTGTAACCCTATACATTAAACGAGGACGAAGTCTCGTCAGTGGATTTAACAGTGGATGGATTTCCACCATAGATGTAGGAGTGCTAGGAATCTCTGGGACTTCGGGGAACCTTGGGATAGTACGAATGAGATGGACCCACGTGGGTGCCATGTGGACTTTTACCAATGATGCTCAAAGAACTTTGGAAGGGCATAACTCCCAATCCAAAGCTCGGATTTGAGCATGATAATGGTGGTTGGAAAGATCTTCATGAGCAGAAAGTGATAGAGATCTCAAGAAGCGAATTTGAGATGATTAAGCAAAGCGTAATTTTGATGCCCCATCCATAAAAAGGGTACTTATGGGTTGGGTACGTTATAGGCGCATCAACCACCTCGACATCCACCTCCACTATATTTCCACCTAAATGGACCGGAAAAGTGGGAAGAATTTCATGGGGTTGGAATGAACGACCATCAAATGTGGTCCAGTCCCTAACCCCATGAAATTCTTCCCACTATGGAATGAACGACCATAAAATGTGCGATGTCCCTAACCCCACRAAATTCTTCCTACTTTGGAATGAATGACCATGAATGAACTTTCTCTCAATATTTCAAAGAGAGTTGGAGAGCCAATGGATTTCCAACAAGTTAGGAACATCACGTACGTTGCAACACCTTCATCAATTACAGTGCGTTTCATGKTATATTTCGTGTACTCCACATGGATTTGAAAGGTCACGTGGTAAGGCAAGCRAGGCTTAACATCTATGAYGTCAAACTTAATAACCTTTGAGACACACGAGTCTAGAGATCCTAAATCAGACAACAAGTTGTTCCTCTATGAAGGACATGTCTGAAGCACCTCCAAAGCTCACATCGCACAAGGGGTTTGACCCAGATCTTAGAAAATCGAATATTTATGGGAAGCTTTGGCATTAGGATTGTGGGTAGAGAGTTTTAGTACTCCTTTCAAAATACGAGGTGGAGGCTTTGGATTTTCAATATGCAAAGGTGTTTTCGTGGGAGGGGGAGACTCTGGACCTGTAAAATTCTGTGAAGAATCGTAATCATGAGATCGAGTGGCTACATCAATCTAAGACTTGACCATATTAACACAGATACAGTCACCTTCATGTGTCGAGGGGTTTTGATTCTCGTTCGACATGTTTCTGGTGTTGGAGGACCCCAAAGAAATGTGTTTATTATGCATAAATGGATTGTTCAGCACAGCGGGAAGTTGAGATAAGAGCCTCGAGGTTTCCTCATGTTTGGGGTATAGGTGGGTAAGGTGATCATATTTACAAAGTTTACAATGAAAATTCACCTTCCACTTTTCTTTCTTTCCCTCACCAGCATCATTATTTGATCTATCATTGTTAGTGTTGTCCTTGTATTTGTTATTATTTCTCTCACCCTTACGATTATTACCTCGCCCTTTCTTTATATTCCCTCCTAGTTGTTGGTTACCATTTGGGTTGGTCGACAATTGTACAGAATGCACATCCGTCGACTGAGTGGGAGTGGAGAACGAAGACAAATCTTGTCCTGCTACAAACTGGCTTAGAGATAAATCCTTCAACCGATTCGTCACCAAGTCTGTAGAATTAGCATTTCCAGATCCTATGATGCCATCAGCATGAGGCCCGGGCTTTTTTATAGGGTCATAAATTGACTGCGGCACATTAGGAATAATTTCATATAACATCCCAGATTGAGCATATATGAGTTCCAATTGTTGGGCTTTGAAAATAGATTCCTCCTCAGATGTTACTCTGGATGTAGAGACATCCTTCAAAATATAAGGAAATAAGGACTTAAGGAACCATTCTAAGAGAAAATCTAGAGGAATGTAGGCTTTAATCAACCTCTTCCATCTACGCCACTCTTGGATATGGTATGAGATATGTGTGGCCTTATCTTGGTGGAGGGTCGATAAGAGTTCTATGTCGGCATCGTAACGAACCCGCAACTAGAAGTGGTTGAGAAAGACTAAAACCATCTGATTAAAAATTTTGTATGTTTCCCCTGGTATCTCAATGTACCATTTCGATACAACCCCCATGAGGGTGTGTTGAAACAGTCTCAAACAAATAGAATCGTCATTAAGAGAATTGGATGAGCACCAAATATGAAAAGTAGTAACATGATCACGTAGATCCTCACCAGTCTTTCCCTTGAATTTTAGAATGTCTGAAGGAATATTGGTGGGGATAGGGGACCATGACGGATTGTGATGCGCTGGGTCATTCATTAATCTTGAAAAATATGGCATATTAAGAGTGGCCAGAAAAGGGATCTAGGGTTGCGGCATCTAATCCCATGATCCTGGGAAAGATTGGTGTTGAGGGATTGTAGACCATCCAGGTTTTTGGTATACACCATGGCCCTGTATGGTAGGGTAATATCCTCCTCCAAACTGATTCATAAGAGGTTGTATGGGCACCATACCTATAGGGATGGCATAATGAGGGTTATAAACATTTCCCCCAACTGGAGTGGCTCCAGGATGGGGGTTTCCCATATCATGAGACTTACTCCCTCTAGGTGGAAATTCAGAGGTTAGAGGTGGATTTGTCATAACAAATGTGTTCATTGGAATCGATGTGGAGGAGGAAGAGGTAAAGGATGGAATATACGAAGTAGCTTGTCTGTCTGGTTGAGTACTCCATCCAGAAGAATTGAGGCTATAATTATACCTGGGAGGAAAATGAGGTTGGCTTCCAACGGTAGGATTCATTTGGGGAATATGATCTCCACCAAACAAGAGAGGAGTATGTGGAGAAGCCATGCCCTCAGTTCCAACACTAGGATTTGCATTATTCACTGGAATGGAGGATGAAAGTTGCGATGTCATATTTGGCATACAAAAGAGAAAGGGTTAGAGACCGAAGGTATGGACTAAGAATTGTATCCAAGCATACCAAAAAGAGACCCAAAAGGGTTCGTTACTATGGGTTGAGTAACAACCACAGGCCAGACAGGAGTAAGGATGGTAACCTTCGGCACTAAAATAGTAGTGGTTGAAGGAGTCCCATTAAATACAGTAGGTATAGGAGTCGAGGGACTCCCAGTGTTATTTGTACTCGACTCAGTACTCATAATTGTATAATCACAATTTTGGTAAGTGGAGGTCTGTGCACCACATTTAGTAACTTTACGCCTTTTAGAAGGAAAAGACTCAAGATGCGGTGGTAAATTTAACAAACAACGAGACCTGCGAGTAAGCTGGTTTGGATCCACGATGACTCAAGACTCGAGATATAAAACCAAATCCTAGGGCCAACTAACAATCAAAGAGCACACCAAAATAAATAAAAATGACAAATGCACACAAACAGGATATAGTAGCTAAAAAGGGGCCTCCCTCACTAGAGTAGGTATGCCTTGCCCAAGAGGGGCATGAGACTCCCTTCAAAATATTGGAGGTATCAGAATCAGTTATAAGGGCCCTCATGGGATTAACAACGTAGTCGATCAAATCCCCCCAGAGAGGTAATCCTCTATAAAAGTTGTGTGTTTTCTAAGCCTTATCTAACTTAGGGTACCTGCAGAATAACCCATACAAGTAACCTATGTGGCTACCTATGTCAAGCAACTAGAGCCACCATGATATAACCAATGTGCATGAAAATAGTTGTAAGTCAAGTCCACCGTATGAGAAGGGTAACAAGGCTCGAAATCTTGAAAGCACCACCTCTCACAGAGGTAAATGTACTAGCAAGACCCCCAAATACGAATATATCCACAAAAATATCTCTGATGCTAAAAAGGTATTAGAGGGATATCTCTTCAACCAACTTCACATGACCTTGTGCTTAACTCCAATGTGAGAAGAGTGTCCTAATGTCACTGATTACACAATGTATTTCACCACTCCCTGGTCATACACATATGTTTAGTTTATAGCCTTGGAGAAGTTTACTCACAAAAGCCTATTCCAAGGCCCTATATCCTATGCTTGTTTGTGTACTCTAAAAAATAAAATCATTTCTAATCAATTTTAGTTAATCAGCGTTACTTTTAATGGCTTTTTTTTACTCAAGAGATGTGGTCGTGAAACTGATGATATTATGACTTGGCATATCAAAGAAATGAATATGAACATAGTGCTAAGTCCTCATCTTAAATTCTCAAAATATGCTAATCTTTTCAAATGCAACTTTCAATCAACTTCTACAATTTCAATAAAATTAAATCTTTCCATATGTATCAAGATCAATACTAAGAACCCAAAAGAGAAAATTCCATAATGAAAAAAATGAGAAAAAAAAATTGTATTTTCGATATAATGAAACGAAAAAATGAAAGGATTGAATAGCAGCTTGATATACAGACCCTCCTGCAAGAAAAAAGATACAAACCAAGCAGGATACCAAAAAGAAAACACTCATACCAAGATGCAAGGACAACCAATGAAAAATATGGTAAGAAAGAATATCGCACGAAAATTGAACAACAATAAGGTTTCCTATCACTCTACAAGCACTCAATAGTTAGGACAGAGACCCAAGAAGACTCAGCAACCAACCAAACTCACCCAACAAACACCAAACTCAGCTAGTAAGCCAAAAAGTTGATGTACATGATTGTTTGAGAAAAACTTGCATATGTACACACCCTATAGAAGGACATCTCACGTATGTACGCGAGTGTCAAGGGAAAACCAACGTATATGTAGTAAAACACTGCCAGGGCAAGGATTAGGCCAAGAAAATTAGATGCAAAGTAAAAATAGGTTGTCAAGCAATCAGGAGAAAAGGAAACTGAGGCTAACAGAGAGCAAGTCAAGGAGAAAAACACTTTGAACCCCAAAATAGAATATCAATCCCCAGTATGGTCGCCAATTATATTATGAGGAAAATCTCTCTATGGCATGGGGTAAACCACAATAGACGGAATGACTGAAGAAATCAACTCTAATCCCAAGTATGTTATATAAATGAAAATGCTAACAAGACAAGATCAAGAGCCTACCTCGTTCAGACGTTCGAAGAAGACCATCATTGAGCACGCAAATCAAAGCTTTATACCTCCAATTTGTCCACGACAACCAAGATACGCAAGAATATGGTGATAATATATAATGTTAGCACATAAAATAGCACAATCCATTAACATACATGAAAAATACACCCATGGATGATATCAATTGGATGAGAAAAGAGTATGTCTATTAAAAATGATCAATAGAAGTGTATAAGTGACAAACTTATGTGTCAGCACATCTCGGAACCGAGAAACTAAGTTTCTTCCAGTTGGGCCTCCACCACTTCAATCCTCCACCAAAGGCAAGCTCATATAAAGGAGACAATGAGGTTCTCTGTCAAAGAACGAAGAACTTGGGGGTTGAACAATGAGTTCAGACTTTAAAGGATAAAGGGATGCAGACTCAATGTGAAATGAAAATTTCTCCAAAGTATCTTTTCTCTCAAAATTTGAATTCTCTCCTTCCATGGCTTGGATATGGCTCAATTTATAGCCTTCAAGTGGAACTGAAGGGCCAAGTCAGAACGTTTCTAGTATATGGAAGGTCAAGGATCATGGATCTCATGACGTGACATAAAAACCCAACACAATTTTTAATTTTGAGCACCAAACCCTATGTACATGGGTTGTAGTGGTGCAACCTGTGTATACGCATGTTGTCTAACTAGTAGGGTGCATATATATGGAAAAATATGACTTTTGGCTCTGGGAAGTACAAAAGGGGACTACAAGTCTGCATATGGAAATGCAAAGGCCATCCAATCAAGTTGCATGGGGTGAGGCAAAATTTTCTATAACAAAAGCAAGTTACAGTGTGACAGCCAGAGAACACATAGCACGCACCTACATAGAAGGAACAGGAGGAAACAGTGGAGATAATGGTGAAGGGAAGTGACACTTTCATGGTCACACAGTCGATTATACGAGTTTATGAGGAGACAATGTGGAAACTAGTTGGGAACATCGACCAAATCGAGTTGGTGATGGCGTAGATACCTACAAATGTGATATACGGATTACAGGAAATCATTATGCCCTCCAACTTGGAAGTTGGTAGGGAGGTTGCAGATGTACTATAGATTACATGCGACCAGTTGAATCTAGAGAAGGAGGAGGAGAATAAATGAGAACAGAGATTGGAGAAGGGACTGATATCAGTTTACAACAGCATCCCAGACTACGCGCAGGAGCCAGAAACACACCTGAGGGGAAGTTTCAGAAGATTGTGTGGGTCATGGAGTAGTACAAAAAGGATATTACAGAGATCACATAGAAACTGAAACCTTCTACACCTCCAAAAGTCAGATAGAAAAGGGAGAAGGAAGATACTATGCACATAGATAGTATTGTGTATGAAGCTAAGGAAGTGCAAGAAGTATATGCTAGAAATGCTCAAAAATGGAAGAGTTTGGAGGAAGACAAGAAACTCCAGAAGTTGAACTAGAAACAGGAGAAGATAATGGTCAAAATTCAGGACTTAAAGAAGTAGAAGAAGGAAATGTGTGCAGGAGAATTGTCATCAAAATGCAAGTGGAAGACAACTCAGTTCCTCAGCATTCTTTTTTAAGTTTTTTCGAATTTTAAAGATGGCATGTCATGAAATACCGTGAAAAGATTGTAATTAAAGAAGATCTTAAATGTTAAGAGGTTGAACCATCATGTAAGATATATGGAGATTGTATTTCCCTTAATTTATCTAATGGTAGTATGGATCTGAAGCATTCACTCTTATCTGTTTGTACCGATCATTTATTGTAATAAATCCTTAGTAGTTGAAAGATTTTAATTTGATAGGATAGCACTAAGGCAGTCACAGGGAAAAGCTCTATGAGCTCTTTTGTATAAATAAATGTATTGTTTCCCAAATGACGTGGCTAAAGGTTATTACTACTAAATATTATTCTAGCTAAATATTGTTGAAGATTATCAGAGTGTATGATCCCATGTACATTTTTTTTTAATGAATATAATAGAGAAGCATTGATCCCAAATGTCTAGTGTTGTTATTACTGTGTCTATCTGAATGAATGAATGGTAGGATTTTTGTTTAATTGCATTTCTCTGTTATTACTTATTCTTATGTTATGAATGCATTTCATGGTTGAATGTATGAATCTATGAGGACTAGATAAGTTTCAATTGTTTCTCTTCTACGATAAATTCTGAGGAGTGCATAGTGTCTGCAAGGTGTGCATTGATAGAGTCTCATTCGACTCAGAAGCTCAGGAGAGATAATGTGAAGCTTTTGTTTGCAAGGAGTGCATAAGTGTTTGCAAGGTGTGTGTTTATAGAGTCTATTTTGACTCAGAAGTTCAGAAGGGATAGATTGAAAGTGTGCGTAGGAAGAAATGCAATCAGAGTCATATTGTTTAGGATGAAAAATTGAGTCATAAAGACCTGTTGCAAGGTGTGCACAAAGTCAAAATTCGACAAAGTGTCAAAGAAACTCTCTGAGGAGTTAGAGGTTTTGAGTAAGAACAATATCAGAAGAGGTAGCGGGTGAGAATTCTTCAATAGGGAGGAGCCCTTTAAGATTCCCCAAATTAACGAGCAAGATCCATTTGGAGGAAGCAGGATCATTCTAGACCATGAGATCTGGGAGAGTTGCATGGAGGTTATCCTTGGAGTCCTTCGACACTCCAAGTATTCGGAGGTTTGAAAATGTTTTGAGAGAGGGATCGTCGAAGTCCCAGAGCTGCGAAGTGAATCCTAACCATCGATATCAAGGAGGATATGTGGCAGCAGATTTGAGAGTCTAAGAGGTAAAGCTCTGGAATGTTTGTGCGGAGAAAAGAGAAAATTTTACAAAGTCGTGAAAGACAAAGAGATCTATACTGTTGGATCCAGGAAGGACATGCGACAGAGATCCATGTACTCTGGGAGAAAAGTACTTCGAAGGAAAATGATAGTAGTGAGGCCAAAACTCCCGAAGCCCAAACTGTTGAAGTAAATCATGGTCATTGATGTGAGATGGGCACGCATTAGCATATAGTGGAGTCCAGAAGTGCATACTCCAGAGAAAAATAAAGGAGGAAGTGGAGTTGTTGACCAGAAGTCGTCTGAAACTCCAAAGGTAAGGAATCATCCTAGACGTTCGTGGTTGGAACACATGGCATCAGATCTATCACTCTGGTGATAGAACACTTCAGGGAAATTGGTGAGTAAGTTTTTGAGGGTCAAAAGTCTTGAAGGTTGGAGTCAATAAGAGTCATTCATGAACAGAGGGACATGTGGAGAGTGGAGATTTACTCCGAAGAAAATTCACTCCGGAGGAAAGTGAAGAGTGAAGGCACCAGAAATCCAAAGGCTAGAGCACCGGAGTTCATCAGAGTCGTCCATTGGAACATGACGCATGGTGGAAGATCTGTCACTTCGGAGGATTGATACTCCAGGAGAAAGAAAGTGGAGGAGCATTGACTATAAGTTGTCTGAAGCAGAGTAAAGGATGGATCTCAACCGTCGATCAAGAAGAGCATGTGGCGCTTGATCTGAAACTTTGGGTAAAGGCCACTCTTGGGAAAAGGGGTGTTTGGAACACTCAAAACTCCCAAAGCTGGAGTCCAGAAGTAGATCATGGTCGTTGGATTCTAGAGAAGTGCAGACCGTATATCGGGTCCGGGTGATTTCGTGGGTCCAAAGTTTGGGGAAAAAGGAGTAAGTTGCATTCAAAATCATTGAAGCTTGAAGTCGTGAAGGGGGCTAGCCTGAGGTCATATCCCATGGACATAATTAAGAGAGGATCCTAGCAGAGGAGCTAGCACTTGCCACTTAGTGTTACCAGAAGCGTCAGGAAAAGGTTGCGCAGGTGAATCAAAACTACGTGGGTAACAACCAGGGACCTATGCGAATTAAAGTTTGGGTCTAGTAGAGGCTCAAAGAACTGATTTGGCTCAAATGAATTAAATATCCTTGATTAGGAGGTCACGCAGCCCCTAGGAGGGAGGGGTCCTGCATCAAGTGGTATTAGAGCCTCAAATTGTACTTTGTGTGTGAGGAAAAGGTTAGCATAATGTCGCCTAGAAGACATACAAAGCCACATGTACCAAATCGAGTTGTGGAAAGGGAGATGAGAGAACTTCGTGCAAGTTAGGATGCTATGGATATAGCACAAAGGATAGCACCTGATGTTGGAGACGTCAGTGATGAAGAGGGTGAAGAAGTAGAAGTTGAAGAAGTTGTAGTCAAGGATGTTGTAGAATAACGCTTGTTGAAAGTGGTTGTCAAGTTTGGAGCTAGAGAAAATATAAACATCCCAATGTACGAAGGAAATTTAGATGTTGAGGAATTGTTGGATTGGATAAGATCAATGGACAATTACTTTGACTATGAAGACGTTGATGAGGAGAAGAAGGTGAAACATGTTGTCACGATATTGAAGGGACATGCAGCACTGTGGTGGGATGAACTGCAAACTGACAAAAGATGCAAAGGAAAACAAAAGATCAAGAGATTGGATAGAATGGTATCCAAGATGAAGGCTAAATTCATAGCCAAGGATTATTAGATAAATATGTTCAGGAAGTTGCAGAACCTAAGACAGAAGGGGTTAACAATAAAATAATACACAGAGGATTTATACAAGATGAACATCGGGGCTGGACAGAGAGAAAAATATGATGAAAAGGTTGCTAGGTATATAAATCGCCTGATATATGAAATCTAGGATGAAATCAGCATGATGACGGTGGAGGATGCTTATCATATTGCRTTGAAGGCRGAGGAGAAGTTGGCCAGAAAAAAGAGCCAAAGAAGCAGAGGAAGGAGTCTAAACAGAGGCAATTGAATTTTCCATGATAAGGCACAGAAGCCCAAGGTTGAGACTGGAAAACCACATAGTCACTTAGAATGAGGAGGAAGTTCCTAAGGAAGACAGTATGGTGGTAGAWATTATTTTCCTTGAGGAAGAGGAAGAGGCAGAGGAGGAGAAGTGAAGTGTTATGCCTATGGAAAGAKGGGACACATGTCTTGGGAATGCCCCAAGAGAAAGAAAGAAGGAGGATGTGAAGCTCACATTTCAGAAGAGCAGAAGAGGAATGTTGAGGAAGACGATGCAGAAGATGGGAAATATCTGATGATGATGAAGTTTCTCTTGAAGCYAGMRCCAGAGGTTGAAAAACCAGTGCAGAGGAACAGTTTGTTCGGAACTGCTTGCAAGACTAAAGATAGAGTATGMAAGGTGATAATTGACAGTGGGATCACTGATAACTTAGTATCCATAGAGATGGTGGAGAAATTGGAGCTAGAGAMAATTGCACATCTGAGTCTATATAGAGTCTCATGTGTTAGAAAGGTCACCAGGTAATGGTAACTAAACAATGCCTAGTTGATTTTAAGATAGGAGGATATAGAGATGAGATTTTGTGTGATGTGATTCCCATGGATGTATGTCATGTTTTGTTGGGGAGACCATGGTAGTATCAGGAATGTCATTCATGATGGGAAAAAAAATACTTATACTTTGGAGAAGAATGGTAGGACACACATGTTACTGCCAATAGAGGAAAAGAAAGTAAAGGAAGAATCCAGCACAAGTATACTTCTCATGAGTGGGAAGGAACTCCTAAGTGAAGTCAAGAAGGAAAAGGAGATGCAATTTGTTGTGGTGAGGAAACCCAGAGTTGTCCTTACAAGTACTTCTATGGATGATCTGCCTGAAGAAGTTCAGGAATTGTTGGAGAATTTTACAGACATAGTAGTGGATGAGTTACCTACCTCATTACCACCCATCAGGAGTATCATCCATCACATTGATCTAATACCAGGAGAAATTCTGTCGAACAAAGAAGCATACAGATTAACACCTCAAGAGAATGAGGAGGTAAAGAGACAATTCCAGGATTTGATGGACAAGGGTTTGGTCATAGAAATATTGATTCCATGCGCAGTACCAACTGTGTTAAGTCCAAAAAAGGATGGAGGATGGAGAATGTGTATAGACTAAAGAGCCATAAAAAAAATCACCATCAGGTATAGATTTCCTTTTCCAAGGATAGATGACTTAATGGTTTGTTTGAGTGGAGAAAATTATTTTTCAAAGAGATACCTGAAAAGTGGATATCACCAGATAAGAATGAGAGAAGGTGATGAGTGGAAAACAGCCTTCAAAACAAACGAAGGGTTGTATGAGTGGATTTTTATGCCATTTGGCTTAACAAACACCCCAAGTACTTTTATGAGGTTGATGAATGAGGTTTTGAAAGATTTCATTGGTAAATTTGTGATTGTATATCTGGATGATATATTAGTCTTCAGTAAAACTGAAGAAGAGAATTTGAGACATTTGACATTAGTAATGAGGAGATTGCAGCAGGAGAAGTTATTGATAAATCTGAAGAAGTCATCTTTTATGAAGACAGAACTCATTTACTTGGGTTTTGTGATCTCTTCAAATGAATTAAATATGGATCTAGAGAAGGTGAGAGCAATCAGAGAATGGCCATCGCCAATAAGCATATTCGAGGTGAGAAGCTTCCATGGATTAGCAAGTTTCTATAGGAAGTTCATTAGAAATTTGAATGGAATTTGTACAACAATACTAGATATAGTGAAGAAGAGACACAAGTCTTTTAAGTGGATAGAAGAAGTTGAGAAAAGATTCAAGGTATTAAAGGAGAAGATAATCTAACAATAGATTTTGGTCTTGCTAGATTTTGGGAGGACATTTCAAGTAAGATGTGATGCTAGTGGAGTTGCAATTGGAGCAGTCTTGAGCCAAGATAATAGGCCTGTTGCATATTTCAGTGAGAAGTTGAATGACACTAAGAGAAAGTACTCCACATATGATAAATAATTTAATGCAATAATTCAAGCCTTGAAGAAATGGATGCACTACATTTCTCCAAAAGAATGTGTTTTGTATAGCGATAATCAGGCTTTACAATTCATAACCAGACATGAGAAGTTGAATCAAAGACATGATAAGTGGAAAGAGTTTATGCAAAATTTCACTTTTATCATTAAACATATTTATGATGATGTTAACAAAGTTGTTGATGCATTGAGCAGGAGATGTCTGATTCTGCAAGAATTTCAAGTGAAAACCCTAGGGTTTGAACACCTTAAGGAGATGTATTGTGATGACCCAGATATTAAAGAGGCATATGAAGCATGTGAAAATATTTTGCTCAGAGATAGAAGCCAGTGGACGGAGTATCTAATTCAATATGGATTGTTGTTTAAATTTTGCCAATTGTGCATACCAAAGTGCTCAATGAGAGAAAAAATTTTGAAGGAAAAACATAGTGGAGGTCTAGCAGGACATTTTGGCCATGATAAGACATTTGCACAGTTGAGCAATTCATACTATTGGCCAGGTATGAGGGCAGAAGTGGAGAAATTTGTAAATAGATGTAAGATTTTCCAGTATGCAAAAGGAAAGCGACAGAACATTAGGTTATATCAACCATTGTCTATTCCAGATAGGCCTTGGGATGCAATAAGCATGGATTTAGTGTTGGGATTTCCAAGAACACAAAGGGGAAATGATTCCATATTTTTTTTAATGGATAGATTCTCAAATATGGCACACTTTATCCCCTGCCAGAAAACTAATGATGCAACACACATTGCCAATTTGTTTTTCAAGGAAATTGTAAGACTTCATGGGTTTCCTAAGAGTATTGTCTCAGATAGAAACACTAAATTTGTTGGTCATTTCTGGAGAACATTGTGGAAGAAACTGGGGATGGAGTTATCCTTTAGTTCATCATGTCACCCTCAAACAGATGGATAGACTGAGGTGTTAAATTGGAGTTTAGGAAATTTGTTGAGGAGTCTAGTCACTAAACATCATAGCCAATGGGATCAAATTCTATCACAAGCAGAGTTTGCATACAATGACTCACCAAACATAAGTACAGGAAAGAGCCCATTCTAGATAGTATATGGGATGAAGCCAAGAGGAGTATCAAAGTTGAGAGATATGGAGCATAATGAATTCAGAAGCACTGGAGAAGAAGACTTCGTTGAAACAATGTAGAAGCTTCATAATAAGATCAAAGAGTAGTTGCAGAACAACGGTAGAGAGTACAAACACAGAGTTGATCAGCATAGGAGAAAACTTCAATTTGAAGTGGGAGATCAAGTTCTAGAACATCTCAAGAAGGAAACTCAAGAAGGAAAGGTTCCCAAGGGGAACATATAACAAATTGAATATGAAGAAGATAGGACCATGCAAGAACCAAAGGAAATTTGATGAAAATGCTTATGAGATAGAGCTACCAGAGGATGTGGGTATATAGCCCATATTCAATATTTCATGACTATATCCTTACATGGAAGATGAAACAAAAGGATCACAAGATCAGAAAGAGATCTAGTGGGAGAAGCAGATGCCTGTAGCAGAAAAGCCACAAATGGATAAGATCATAGATCAAAGGACTGGTAAGAAGACCAGGAGAAAGACTTATTTTGAGTATTTGGTAAAGTGGAAAGGACACCCAATAGAAGATGCAAATTGGGTAAATGAGGCAGATATTCAGAAGCATGGAAATTCAGTGCAGGAGCTCATGGATAGGAATCCATGAATTTTTTTCTAGAGGAGTATGATGCAGGAGAATCGTCATCAAAATGCAAGTGGAAAACAACTCAGTGCCTCAATGTGCATTTTTAAGTGTTTTCAAATTTTAAAGATGGCATGTCATGAAATACCTTGAAAAGATTGTAATTAAAGAAGATATTAAATGTTAAGAGGTTGAACCATCTTGTGAGATCGATGGAGATTGTATTTCTCTTAATGTAGCTAATGGAAGTACATATCTGAATCATTCTCTCTTATCTGTCTGTATCGATCATTTATTGTAATAAATCCTTAGTAGTTGAAAGCCATTAATTTGATAGGATAGCACTAAGGTAGTCAGAGGGAAAATATCTATGAGTTCTTTTGTATAAATAAATGTATTGTTACCCAAATGAGGCGACTAAAGGTTATTGATGTTGAATATTATTGTAGCTAAATACCGTTGAAGCTTATCAGAGTGTATGAGCCCATGTACATTTTTTTTAATGAATATAACATAGAATCATTGATCCCAAATGTCTGGTGTTGCTATTATTGTGTCTATTTGGATAAATGAATGGTAAGCTTTATGTTTAATTGCATTTATCTGTTAGTACTTGTTCTTATGTTATGAATGAATTTCATGGTCGAATTTATGAATCTTTGAGGACTATATAAGTTTTGATTATTTCTCTTCTACGAGCAAGTGCAAGGAGTGCATAGTGTCTGCAAGGTGTGTGTTGACAGAGTCTCTTTAGACTTGGAATCTTAGGAGAGATAACGTGAATCTTTTGTTTGAAAGGAGTGCATAAGTGTCTACAAGGTGTGCATTGACAGAGTCTATTTTGACTCAAAATTTCAAGAGGGATAGCTTGAAAGTGTGCGTAGGCATAAATGCACTCAGAGTCATATTGTTCAGGAAAAACAATTGAGTCGTAAAGACCTGTTGCAAGGTGTGCACATAGTCAAAATTAGACTAAGTGTTGAAAAAACGCTCTGATGACTTAGAGGTTTCGAGGAAGAACAAGCTCAGAAGAGGTAGTGAGTGAGAATTATTAAATAGGCAGGAGCCCTTTAAGATTCCCCAAATTAACGAGCAAGATCCATTCAGAGGAAGCGGGATCATTCCAAGCCGTGAGATCTGGGAGAGTTGCACAGAGGTTAGCCTTGGATTCCTTTGGCACTCTGAGTATTTAGAGGTTTGAAAAGGTTTTGAGAGTGGGATCACTTAAGTCCCGGAGCTAAGAACTGAATCCTAACCATCGGTATCAAGGAGGATGTGTGGCAGCAGATCGGAGATTCTAGGAGGTAAAGCTTTGGAAGGTTTGGGTGGAGCAAAGAGAAAATTTCACGAAGTCACGAAGGATGAAGAGATATGGACCATTGGATCCAGGAAGGACACGCGGTGTCGATCCTTGTACTCCGAGAGAAAAGTACTTCGGAGGAAAACGAGAGTAGTGAAGCCAAAACTCTCAAAGCCCGAACTGTCAAAGTAAATCGTGGTCGTCAATCTGAGAGGCACACGCATTAGAATATCATGGAGTTTGGAAGTGCGTACTTCGAAGAAAAGGAAAGGAGGAAGTGGAGTCATTGACCAAAAGTCATTTGAAGCTCTAGAGGTAAGGAATAATCCTAGCCATCTGTGGTTGGAACACGTGGTGTCAGATCTATCACTCCGGTGATAGAACACTTCGGGGAAATTGGCGAGTAATTTTTTGAGTGTCAAAAGTCCCAAAGGCCGGAGTCAATAAGATCCATTGATGAACAGAGGGACACATGGAGAGTGGACATTTACTACGGAGAAAAGTCACTCTAGAGGAAAGTGAAGAGTGAAGGCACGAGAAATCTTGAAGGCCAGAGTGTCGGAGTTCATTAGAGCCATCCATTGGAACAGGACGTGTGGCGAAAGATCTATCACTTCATAGGATTGATACTCCGAGATAAAGAACGTAGAGGAGCATTGACTATAAGTCATCTGAAGCAAAGTAAAGGACAGATCTCTGTAACACACCCATTACAGCATAATAAAAATTTCCCTTTTCCTCAAGGGACAAAATCCCCGAAGTCCTACGGGGGCCTAGCGCAAGCTAGTTCTTCCCTCTTTACCTCCCTGTGGTCGTGGATTAGGACCACAGGCCAAACAAACCAAGCGCCTTTTCATGTTTTGTGACTCAGCGATACAAGTGAGTTCAATCTTAAAGGTAGAATGGTGAGGGGGCTCTAAAATGAAACCCTGGCCGTAGATCTGGGCGCGCAGATTCTGGCCGTCCAGATCTACTCGCCGCTTAATGACAAGGCACTAGCTCCCTTTATTTAGTCCCTATTTCGATAGGACCTCATACGCGCCTAAAAAGAAAGCGCCTTTCACAACTCGCGACCTCACGAGTCGGGAGTCGAAGGCCCTCAAATTTTTCTTCACCAATCGTCGATACCCGAGATTCTGATATGGTATGGCCCCTCCTTATTAGCGCTCTCCACTTGTGACCACCGGATAGGGCTAACTACTAGCCTTGCTCGCAACTTGCAAGTTCGCAAGTTGAAAGGTTGAACCTCTGGGCCCTTCTTTTACGAAACCCCGAGACGCAAAAGTCAGAGAAGGTTTGACTCCTTCCAGGTTTCTTGGGACTCACAACTTCGTGACTTGGGTTGTTGGGCCTTTGTGCCCCTTTCTTATGAGAACCCGAAGTACGAGAAGTCAACGGGATGTTGACTCCCATTTCAAACGACATGTGTCCCCCACCTATCACCATTTCTCCCTCTCTCTGGGCATCTTATCATCACCCCACCTGTCAACCACGTGAGTCCCACCAAGCGAACGTGCCACATGTTGCACCAGTTCTCGCAACTCGCAAGCTCGGGACTTCTACAGTCGAAACTGATTCCCCTCAACCTCCGAGACCCTGATATGAGATATGGTGAGGAGGTCCCAACTCAATGGTTACTCCTACTTCTCCCTATTCGGGACTTCATGACTCCAAGCATTTGATCTTCCACCTCCAACTCACGAACCCCCGATATGCGATGTACCGAGACGTCCGAGCCCATGGCTGTCCTTCCTCTTTGATAAATGGCCCGGATCACGTCGTGATCTCGTGACTCAGGACTTCCTGAATCCAAGAGCCAGGTCTTCCACCTCTGAACTCTCGAATCCCCGATACGTGAAGTGGTCAAATCTCTGCCACCTATCCTCCAACATGGACAGTCTCGATGTCTTCAGGACTTTTGGGACGTAATCGAGTTCACTCTCCTGCCTAAGTAAAGGTTAAGAATCGACAGCTTATAAAGCTCTGATGGGTCCCTAGGATCTACGATCCAGGATCCCATCGCGATCTCACGACTCAGGACTTCGTGACTCCGAGAGTTGGGTCTTCCACCTCCGAACTCCCTAATCCCTGATACGCAAAATGGTCAAATCCCACGGCTGTCCTTCCTTTGTGATCAACAGCCCAGATCATGTCATGATCTCGCGACTCGGGACTTCATGACTCCAAGAGTTGGGTATTCCACCTCCGAACTCCCGAATCCCTGATACGTGAAGTGGTCGGATCTCTGCCACCTGTCCTCCAACATGGACGGTCTCGATGTATTTGGGACTTTTGGGATTTAGTCGAGTTCACTCTCTCGCCTAAGTAAAGGTTAAGAATCGACGGCTTATAAAGCTTTGATGGGTCCCTGGGATCTACGGTCTAGGATCCCATCGCGATCTTGGGACTTGGGACTTTGTGACTCCAAGAGCCGGGTCTTCCACCTCCAAACTCCCGAATCCCCGATGCGCGAAATGGTCAAATCCCATCTGAGCTTGAATCATGAAGTTCAAACTCTCAGAGCTTCAGGCTCCCATGACCCCGAGACTTTAGAAAGCTACTCTTTCTTGCATAAGGGTTCCAGACCCAGATTGCATGAACCCTCAGACAGTTCTCGAGCAATTATCCCCAATCTTAATCGAGTCTCTGGTAAGGTTCAGTAGGGTTACAAGGTTTATGGGGTAATTCTTGGAAAAGAGTACTCTCAAGGGGCCTTCCCAGAATATTACGAGAAACCAAGCAAATATGGCGATTCTCGGTGGAGTGAACTCATGTCCCAGACTTAATCATTTGTGCATAAAACAACTATGGCATGTAAGCATACACAGGAATCCATTCTATCAACTCAACGTTAGGTAAACACTACCATTCAGAACAATTTACAAGCACATAAAATTGAACATGAGATTATGGCATTAAATTCAAATAACACTTATCAGAAATAACC
>ML780794.1:187973-198691 GCA_009831015.1 Picea engelmannii
AACAAAGGATAGTGCAAAGATGGACAGTATCAGAACAACCAATCCAAGCCGCAAGCAAAGAAGGACACTGGAAAGACAAAGAAACATACCGGGAAGTGGTGTGACTTCCATAAGAGCACTTGGCATAACACTGTTGATTATCGCTCAAAGAAGTCATTTGTGGCCAAAGTGAAAACCTATAAATCAGATGGGGATTCTGACTTTGAGCCAGAATCAGAAAGGGGAAGATGGATCATTGACGTGGAACCTAGTGCCACCATTTCTATCACCAAGCTCCCACCTGGTGAACCAGATGAGCCATAAGAAGGAGAGTGCCTCTTCCATTCGCAAATGTGGGTAAAAGGCACCCCACTGCACTTCATCATTGATAGAGGTATCCAGAAGAACCTCATCTCTGCAGAGGTCGTCAAGCAGCTGGCCCTACCCACAACGCCTCACCCACAACCCTACACCATTGGATGGCTCCGCCAAGGAATAAACCTCTATGTCAGCCAACAATGTCGACTGTCATACGGCATCAAGCCATTCAAAGATGAGGTATTGTGTGATGTTGCTCCTCTCGAAGTTTGTGATGTTCTTTTGGGCCAACTTTATTTATGGAAATGTCATGTTGTATATGAGTGTAGGCCTTGTAGTGTTACTATTACTCTGAACATGAAATTGTATAGGATACCTGAGGCAGTCCCACCTAGTGCTATTTCCTTAATCTTTGCTAAGCAATGCAGGAAGGTCATCTCTCAAACGGGGAAGTTTGTCTTCTTCATGATTCGCTCTTAGAATAAGAAAAATATCACAACCACATACAGGGTCTCTGCGGCCAACCTCTCCACACAGAAGAAGCAAGTAGATAAGGTCATGGAAGAATACTCGGATATCTTCTCCTCACCTACCGAGGTACCTCTACACTGCCAGGTCAAGCACCCCATCGATCTGACCCCCGATGCACCGCTGCCCAATGGGCCAGTCTATCATCGCTCTCTATTAGAGAATGGGGAGATCAAGCGAAAAATCCAAGAACTTCTCCACAAGGGACACATCCATCCCATCTCATCACCTTGTGGGAGCCTAATCATGCTGGTACAGAAGAAATATGGAACCTGGTGACTCTGCATTGATTATTAGGCTCTGAATAAAATCACAGTCAGAAACCGGTACCCGATTCCCAGAATGGACGACCTCCTTGATCAACTCACGAGGGCTAAATACTTCAGTAAGATTGATCTGAAGTCTAGCTACCACTAGGTCTTGATAGAACAGACAGATGTATGGAAGACCACCTTCAAGTCAAAGGAAGGTCTTTTTGAATGGTTGGTCATGCCCTTTGGTTTGAGAAATGCTCCAGCCACTTTCATGAGAATGATGGACGATATCCTGCGACCATTCACCAATAATTTTGTAGTGGTGTATATGGATGACATTCTCATTTACAGCAAGACTTGGGTCGAACACTTGCATCATATTCAGTTGGTTCTGCACACCCTGTGGCAGCACAAGCTATACGCCAACTTGGAAAAATGCTCCTTCGGCATGGGCAAGGTCCATTACCTGGGCTACATCATTGATCAGCATGGTGTACATGTGGATCTAGCCAATATCCAAGTCATTTGTGACTAGCCAGCCCCAACCACACTCACTAAACTTTGGAGCTTCTTGGGCCTTGCCAATTTCTACCGCAGGTTTGTGTTGGGATTCTCCCTTATTGCATGGCCCCTCAACCAAATCACCAGGGGTGGTGGTAAGGAAAAATTTGCGTGGGGTCGGTCCCAACAACAAGCATTCAATGATTTGAATTAATGCTTGTGCTCATCCCTAGTACTTTCACTACCATACCTGCAACATCCCTTTGAGATCAAGACAGATGCTTCAGACTATGATGTGGGCGTCATTCTCACTCAGCACGGCCACCCCATGGCCTATCATAGTCAGACACTATCTGATGTTGTCCGTAAGTACCCTACTTATGACAAATAAATGTACTCCATTGTGAAAGCCTGCCACCAGTGGAGACATTACATTCTTGGGAAGGAGATAGTCATCCACATTGATCATAAGCCACTGCATTTTATGCAAACACAAGGAAAATTGCAGAATGACCGCCATAAAAAGTGGTCCACATACTTGCAGAAATTCCACCTCAACATCAATTATAAAACAGGAAGCACCAATCGCATCGTTGATTGCCTCAACATACCACCAGTAGCGGCACTCACCACGGTGCTAGACTCTTGCGGCCATGAGACCTTCGGTTGGCCCCAACTCTATGAGACAGACCCGGACTTCGCCACCACCTACCAAATGTTGGGTACAAACATAGTTGTCGATAATTTCTATCTTCAGGATGGGTTGTTGTGTCATCTTGGCCATATCTGTGTTCCATCAAGCGAGCGAGCGAAGATGATCTGGGAATCCCACTACAGTTGGGTGGCAGGACACTTTGGTGTCAAAAAGACAATGGCAATGCTACAAAAACATTTCTACTGGTCGAAACTCCGACAGGAGGTCAGCAACTATATCAAGTCCTGCACTTCCTGCGCTATTTCCAAACCAACCACTAAGAAACAGGGCATGTACACCCCTATGCCTACTCCTGACAAGCCACCGGAATCCATCTCAATGGACTACATGCCGGGCCTCCTGTCCACCAAGCGGGGAAATGAATGTGTTTTTGTGGATGTTGACCGCTTTTCTAAGATGGTTGTTATGGTTGCCTGCAAGAAGAGCATCATAACAGAGGCCACTGCCAAGATATTCTTTGAACGTGTCTGGGTGCATTTTGGAATCCCATAAACCATTGTCTCAGATAGGGACATTCAATTTCTCAGCACATTCTGGTTGAGCCTCTGGTCACTGCTGGACACCAAGCTAACCAAATCCATGGCCTTCCACCCTAGGCAGATGGCCAAACCGAGGTCGTAAATCGAATGGTTGTGCATATCCTTCACATGTATAATTCAAAGCACCCTCGCACATGGGATGAGAGCCTTCCCTATGTCCATCATAGCTACAATTGAGCCCTGCATAACTCAACTGGCCACAGCCCCTTTCAGGTGGGGTTGGGATTCCAACCATTGGGTCCCATAGATGTTGCACTTCCCCTTGCGATCACCTCAACCAACTCATATCATGTTCCAAATGAAGTTGACAAAGCCACCATGTTCATTGATTGGATCCATCACATCCACTAATAGGTTCAGGATATCTTATAGAAGTCCATTGACAAGTACAAACAGCGCCATGATCAACATCGGGTGCCACATACGTTTCAAGTGGGAGACAAAGTTTGGTTGCACTTTCAAAAAGAACGCCTTACAGGACCCCATCGGAAGCTTCGCCCACTCCACTATGGGTCGTACACCATCACCAAGGCCATGGGGGATGATTCTTTTGAGCTCAACATTCCTGCTTTCCTTGGCATGCACCCAGTGTGCAATGTGTATCTCCTTCACCCTTATTTCCCACCATTATTGGACACCTTAGACATAGCAGAATAGCTGACACCAATAGATCTCAACCCCAACTGCATCCAACAGTCATCCAACAATCAAATTGTGGACACACAGATCAAGGGAACTCGATGGCAAAGGATCCAGCTTTATCGAGTCGTCAAAGCAGGGCAGCTCCTGCACCAAGGCAAGTGGCTCACCCGGGGCCAAATTCAGCGGAAATTTCCTCATCTAATGGGGGAACTCAATGCAATGGATACCATTTCTTCCTAAGGAGGGAGGATTTATCCAGATGGATATCAATGGCCACCCACCTTTTCCAACTGGCTAAAAACCGTTTTCTGGCAATTTTGGCAATTTACTATTTTTTGCAGTTTTCACTTCCGGGGCCATTTTGAGGGACTAAATTAAAGTTTTTTTTGGATCAAGATTCTCAATGATATCCTATGACATAATTGAGGCCCCATAATTAATCTCCTCAACAATACCTTTACAACGGGCTATCATACGCCTAAAACGGAGATCGTATGCAAAATTTATGACCCCGGGAAGTTAATGTACTAACTTACCCAAACGGGGCCCACATGACTTTTGGCGCTTCATCTCCTAGGGTTAGGTTTTTGGATGTCTAGGGTTTTGGGCATTCCTGTTTATTGTAAAAGGCCTTCAGAGCCTCATTGTAATCATCTTCTTGTGAGTGAGCGCAGTCGTCACTTCTCTTCTCAGAGATAAGCCACCACCATTCCAGCGAGCTTGTTTCCGCTGCATTTTACAGTTTCATCTTATTTCATTATTGAATAGAAAACCATTTTTATTGTATCTTTGTTATTTTGTGTTAAGAATCTGGTAATAATCTGTATTCATTTCGTTATGCTCATAAAATCTGGATCACTAGATGTGATTTCACCAAGAGGATCATAATTTCAAGATTATGTAAGCTCGAGACCCATTTCCTTTAGACATTCATCTACTTCCTACAATGCTAACTTATCTTTGACAATAAAAGGGCCTACTTCTTTCTTCAATTTGAAATAAGTTGTCTTCTTGTTAGCCAAGAAATTGACATGATCCAAATTTAAACGTTGTCTAATAAATTATAATGAGAAGACTCTCAAGGTAAGTAACCTAAGAAGTATATAAGGTTGTATTTCATACCCATATACCTTGATCACAATATTATTTTCAAATAAAACCAGTCACATGTTCTCTTATTTTGGCTTAATTGCAGCATTCTATGAATTTTTGGGAAAATTCTTGGAGGGGATTGGCAATAGATGATTTCATAGGCTTGAGACATGAACAGATTTACAAATTCATAAAACTAAGGATCTTGTACTTTCTTCCTAATAATTGAATTCCAATTAATGACTGAGTTTGGGTTACCCATTCCATCTTCCACTTGTAATTGTAGGTGTTGAAATATTAAGGATTTAGAATACATAAATAAGTAAACCAAGTAAGATTGATATATGAAGTAATGGGTATTCTGAAAATTCATCAGTTGAATATGTATGCTATCAACTAAGAATATTTAATAATCAAACTTGGTTAATGGATTAAGAGTAGTAGGGAAAATTGAATCCATAACACCAAGAATATATGAATCAATAGTTTCATCAATGTCATACCCTATGATAGAGGCTATCATGGAAACTATCTATATAGATATATGAGGAAAAAGATCACTCCTAATGTTGATTTCATTTGATGGTGGACTCAAATATCTACATAAATATGCCTGCAACAAAGTAATCCTATCATCTGAATTCAGAGTTAAATATTGGCAGTTAAGTTTTGATATGTTTAACTCTTCAACATTTGGATCTGTAGATAACTATAGTATATCAAAGATTGACTGTGAATCAACAGTACAAAGCACATAACCATCCTTACTAAAATAGCTCTTTTACTCGAGGTATAGCAAGAAGTGCACCAGGAAAAATATTCTGGAAAATTGTAAACCTGGGGAACGATAAATGTAGCCAGGTTGGATTCCAAGACATGGTAATGATCAAAGAAATTACTAAAGTTCTATAAAGAAGCTATATGAAGTTCCAGAAGGTCAAAGGAAAACTTTGGGTCGAAGGTATATTTATAACTATCGAGAAATCCCTTGTCTTCTACACTAATTGGGGATTTATTCTTGCTTGACTGACTGGTTTGTTCAGAATCCATACTAAATCAAGATTAAAAAAATGAGATAAGGATTCGAAGAATTATCGATTCAAATGATAGAAGGAATGAAATAGGTCTGAAAGCTTCGATGGAGCTATAGTCAGGAGTGCTTAACCTTCAAAGTTGTAAAAATAACAATAAACAAAGCATTTTTACCACTTATTAATTACCTTGGACGTGTGGCATGTGTTTATTCATTTTTTCATTCGATAGAGAGGATTTGAAATGGCCCCAAGGAAAAATGTGCTAAAACTTTGTGTTGACATGTGGCTCGTACGAATTTAGCCTATAAACTTTTCGCATTTGTGCCTTCCCATTATTCCTCATGCAAGTTGAAATGTGAAATGGATTATGATCGTTGATTTGAGATTGCATCTGATCTGATCCTGCAAAGAAAAAATGAACTTTATCAATAATAATATTATAAAGTTAAAACTATAAGACACACGATAAAACTATATAATTAATTCTATATAATGATATATCTATATACCTATATAAAATTCAAACTACAAAATTTTATTTACAATAATATAATAATTAATATATGTACAAAATTAATATAATACACTATTAATAAAATAAAATAAAACCTATTCAAATATAAAATAAAACCTAATTTAAATATAAAATTAACACCATTCTAACTATAATTTAATACTTAAAGTTTATATATTTACAAGAACCGAATCTTATCTTTACACAAAAATTAAATTATATTAAAATCTAAACTAAGGAAAAAAAATTGAATATATCTAGTATAAGACCTAAATGATCCCAATGAGCCTATAATGTTCAAGCACTCTATTCTGGGAAACTACATCTTGGATACTTTCTTTGGAAATTACATTGTCGAAACATCCCCACATGCGGAATCATTCGCACAATATGAAATCCTTCATCGCACTCAAATTGTTGAGCTAAATTGTAGCATAATAGATAGGACTAATACTAACCCCCATGCACATACTAACATGTTTTCGAAAACTAACTTTGATGTACATATTATTTCTAATGATAGGAATACCATAGAGGATAGAATAAACAAAGAGCCACAAAATAATCATAGTACAACTTCTGATATGTGGACCTTTTTCTTTGATGGATCCAAGTCTAATGAAGGTGCAGGTGTTGGTTGCATACTAAAAGACCCTAAAGGTAAAATAATTATGATTGCATGTAGACTTGAATTCCAATGCACCAACAATATTCTAGAGTATGAAGCCCTCATCCAAGGATTGAAAAAGATAGTAGATATTAAGGTGAAATTGATAAAGGTATTTGGTGACTCAAAATCGTGGTAAGACATGTAAGAAAAACTATTCATTGTCTTATTAGTCATCTCAAAAATTACCAGCAAAAGGTGTGGGAATTGATTAAAAAAATTGATGAATTCAATATTATTCCTATCCATTATTCTTTAAACTATGATGCAAACTTATTATCTAATTTTGCATCCAAATTGATTCCTTCATAAGGTTCAATGCCTAACACATTTTCTGTGGAATTATTGTATAGGCCCTCAGTACCTAGAAATATGACTAATTGGAGGATCTTTGATGATTATCATTGGATCATAAATTTTCTACATTTGGAGGATAATTTCAAATATTATTCCATTGATGAATACCAGCATGATCAAGGTTTGAATTCATACATGGGAGGGTCAACAGACCAAGCAGATGGGAACAAGATGACTCCAATAAATAACATTCTAAATTCTATTGTAAGACTCAACAAACTATATGATCTCCAAGATAAGTTTAATAATATTACCAACTACAAAAAAACATTTCTTCAATGTAGTTTGAGGTGATTAATCTTGGGACAAATAGCACACCCCAGAATGTCAACCTTGGAAAAAATTGTTCCCCAGCTGAAAAACAAACCTTCATCAAAATTTTCAAGGAATACAAAGACATATTCACCCATAAATATGATGAACTTAAGACATATGACACCAATATTATTCATCACATCATCCCTATGAAGCCTCAAACGAAACCCTTTCAGTAGAAATTGAGAAATAAGCATTTGAATTTGGAACCTTTGGTAAAGGTGGAACTGAATAGAATCCTAGTTGCAAGAATCATTTTTCTGGTTACACATACTCAATGGATAGCCAAATTGGTACCTATCAGAAAGAAGAAAGGATACATTACATTATATGTGGACTTTAGAAACTTAAACAGGGCATCTGAGAAAGATAACTACCATGTACCTCCTATGGAACAAATATTACATTATGTCTCTAGTTCTGATATGTTGTCCCTTCTAGATGGTTTCTTAGGTTACAATCAAGTCCTAGTTTCTCAAGATGATGAATTAAAAATTGATTTTATAACCAAATTAGAAACATATTTATATAGGAAAATGTCATTTGGGCTAATTGATGCAGGGGAAACTTTCCAAAGGGATATGGATATTTTGTTCAGAGGGTTGATCGAAAATTGTGTGGTAGTGTATCTTGATGATGTGACTGTATTTTCCAAAGATAAAAAGGATCATGTTTATCACTTGAAAAAAATATTTGATAGGTGTAGAAGATATGGCATATCCCTCAACCCCGAGAAATTTCTTTTTTCTATAAATGAAAGGAAAATTTTGAGACTTGTTGTATCCAAGGCTGAGATAATGATAGATCCTGAAAGAATAGAGGCAATTTCTAAAAATTAATTTCCACACAACAAGAATTCCATGCAATCATTTCTTAGAAAAATCATCTTTGTCAGAATATTTGTCCCCAGCTTTGTTGAAAATGTCAAACATCTCCAATACATGATAAAGAAAAACACTCATTAGAAATGGGTCTCCAAGGAAGAGGAATCATTTATAAGGATCAGAGAGGAAATAGAAAAATCCCTAACATTATTAAGCTCAAAATTCCACAAATATTTTATCCTTTACACCTTTTCCTCCGAAAATGCATTTGTGACGGTGCTTACCTAGAAGAATGATGAGGGGAATTAATTCCCAATTATTTTCATGAGTTCAAGACTGCATAGAGTAGAACTTGGCTATCTGAAAGTAGACAAGTAGGCTTATGTAGTCTTCAAGGTAGTTAAGCACTTCAGACCATAAGTGTTGAAATCCAAAACTAGAGTAGTGGTATCATATCTTGGTGTTACGAACATTTTGGTTTATAAATATTTGGGAGAAAAGAGAGCTAATTAGATGATAGCCTTTCAAGAGTACGACCTCGATATTAGAACTACAAATATTGTTAAAGGGAAAGTAATATGGCATCTGAATCAACAGGAATTGAATATGGTGAGGAAAAACTCTATAAGAAAGAAAATGTGCTTGAAAAAGATATTTTCTACATCCATGTCACCAATGATCCATGGAACTATGAAATGAAGTATTATTTAACCCATGACAATGCTACAAATAGTTCGAACCTAAAAATAAGATATCTCTCCAAATTAAATCCACCCAATATCAACTTGTTCAAGGGATTATGTTCAGAAAGAACTATGATGGCATCCTCTTGAGATTCCTAGAGAAAGATGATGCAGAAAAGGCATTTGTGGAAATACATGATGGTCTAGTTGGAGGACATTTTTGGGGAGATACCACAGCACACAAAATTCTCAGGGAAGTTTATTATTTCCCCAGCATGTTTAGAGATGCTCATTCTTATGGAAGAAAGTGTGAAGAATGCCAAAAATCAGATGGAAGGGAAAAGAAACCTTCTCCCCTCCTTCAACCTATCGCAATTGAGTACCCATTTCAGAAATGGGGTTTAGATGTAAATGGGGAAATTAATCCCAATCCTCCTAGCTTCGCAAGTACATTATGACTACAACATACTATTTTACACGTTGGATAGAAGCAATACCTCTTAAGGTGGTAAATGAAAATCAGGTAATATTCTTCCTTAAATCTCACATTGTAACCAGGTTTGGCATTAAATCCTTGGTGTTTGATAATGATAAGTAATTATCTTCAATAAAACTAACTGAATATTCTCTTGAAAAGAACATCAAAATAAAATATGCAACAAATTATTATCCCTGAGGAAATGGTTTAGTAGAATCCACCAACAAGAATCTAATTAAAATTCTGAAAAAATTCTATAACAGACCATCAAAGGAACTGGAATTTATCCCTACCAAATTCCCTATGGGGTGATACGGTAAGACCCAAATATTCCCTACGAAACTCTCCTTTCTTCCTAGTATATGGACATGAAGTTATTTTTCCAACTCATAATTTTCTTCCTTCTCTGCAATTATCTCAAACTATCCAAGAAGAGGAATGTCCCATCATGCAACAAATACTAAATACTATTTTCAAAATATATTAAGAAAGGGAAAAATCAAAAATAAAATTAACACAACATCAAGAATTGGTAAAGCATTGGTTTGATAAAACCTCTGTCGGCAGTAAGGATTTTCAAGAGGGAGATCTAGTTCTCAAGTGGGACAAATCCAATTAAATGAAAGGAAAACACACTAAGTTCCAACAATTGTGGCTAGGTATGTATCATATTCATGAAAATATTGGATCGGGAACCTCCATACTTAATACATTGGAAGAGTGGATAGAGGAATTCCCTTTCAATGGTCATATTCTCAAGAAATATTTATCCTAATCACCTGTGGTGATCTAGATTTGTACATACTAGGTCTCTTTGATTTATTATTTTCTTTTAAGTCTTTTTACTCTTCCTTTAGAATAAGGATGTATATTTGTGTTAATCCTTTTGATTAGTTCATTAATTTATTTTGTATCTCATTTTCATACATAGGTGATTCCTAATTTATACTCACTATCCTTTTGTAGATTTCGACTGAAAAGTAAGACTTCATATTGGATTAAATTCATGTTCCTTTGTAGGTGGCCTTCTAATGATAAAAAATGAGAAAAAAGCCTTGCATGAATCTAAAAGATTAACCAAGCACATGAAATGGTGATACTAAAAAGAAATTTACCTTTCCCAATCAGTCTAGAGGAAAACCAAGGTTGTGAGAAGTATATCCAGCCTGGTGTTGGATTACTAAGAGGGGGGGTGAATCAGTAATAGAGCAATTTAATCCTTTTTTTTAACCATATAATCCAAGTGTTATATCAATGTATCATTATCATCCAATAACT
>ML780794.1:216997-229384 GCA_009831015.1 Picea engelmannii
TGGTTGCTTGTCGTGAGGGATGCTCCTGCATCATGACACCTCACCCTCTCATGCAAAATTAGTTATTTTTTAAAAATGAAATATTTTGTATTATTCACCACCCCCCCTTGAGGTGGCATTCCCACATTTTTTATATTTAGATAAATAATTAATTATCTTAATATTCACCACCCCCATGTGTGATTTTTATATTATTTCTTATTATTCATTTTTTTTCAAATTAAATATTTCACTTTTTTTTTATATTTAAAAAAATCAAAGTTGAAGGCCCCTCAAAAGTGGGTAAATTTGGAATTAGGTTGATCCAAGGTTCAACCTAGGTTAGCTTACCTAGTTGATTTGTACCCCTGAGTGGAAATTTTATGTTGGATAATAGGTATACTGCACCCTTATTGTATACCTCTCCAAACTTATTAGGACTCCACATCCTTACCTTGTACCTAAGACTTCATGTCTTAGTAGTTTTAGGACTTTGTGCCCTAATATTTTTCATAGATCCAAGACTCCATGTCTTGATCTTCCATGGGTTTCGGAATCTACGCCCTAACCTCCATGGTTTCTCATCTATTATGCCTGAAACTCCATGTTTCCCTCAAGGTACCGATTGTGAGCTCGTACCCATATGATGGTATGTTGGCAAGGTCTTGTTTCCCTAGACCTTCACACATCATAATTTCATAACTTAATATCATCAATTTAAAATTCATAATGAAATAACTTAATCACATTTTACCCAAATGTGCACATGACTTCCATAGTCATTTCTGATCCGAGCATCCATGTAGGAATCTAACTAAGTTCCCTACCAAATATTATTCATTGCAAGGTTAAGCATACATAATTATGAAAATCATGTAACATCATTATATCATAATAAATTATTTGTTCCACACAACAATGATCATCCATGTCACAATCGTATATCCTAATCGATGTAACTAACAGGATGTAGAAAATCAGCATACACATAACAAGTTCTTAATCGAAATTTATTTGAAACACATAATCATACATATAATCACACATAAGCAGAGACACAATCATGTATATATAATATGTGTATATATATATTAGTGTTCAAAATTCAAGTTACCCAACCGAGTTCATAACATATAAGTCTGGAATACATAGTCCATCAAAAATCACCCTCTTTGGGTGTCACAAAACTATACTAGTGAATATGGGACACCACATTCTCCCCCTCTTGGGATAAACTTGGCCCGAAGTTTAATTAAACAAAAAAGGAAATTCTAAACGCATAGTAGATGCCTCCTCCAAAGTAGTGGAACAAGGAATATATAAGTCCCATTGGACCTTTACCTGGTCCACCATGCAATGCCTAAGTTGTCGAGTGTGATGGTCCAATATACAAATTGTCTTTGCCTTCAGATCCCCCTTGTTCGTTACTTGCAAATTATTCCAATCTAAAATATGAGAAGGATCGTGAACATATTTACTCAATACTGAAACATGAAACACATCATGCATACGATGAAGAATTGGCGGTAGAGCACGACGATATGCCACAGGTAAAATATTTTCTAATGTCTCAAAAGTCCCAACAAAATGAGGAGATAGTTTAGATCCCTTTCCAAATCTAATGGTTATTTTTAGAGGCTTTACTCGAAGAAAGACAAATCCCCCCTCTTCATAACTACAGTACATTCTATGCATATCAGCATAGCTCTTTTGTCTATCATGCACCTCCTTTAATATTTTCCTTATACGAGATACTTGTTCTTCCATTTCTTGAAGCATATAAGGTCCTACCAAGATTATTTATTCTAGTTTATCCCAACTTAATGGTGTTCTAAAAGGTCTTCCATATAAAATCTCATAAGGTGCCATACCAAGAGAGCGGTGATAACTATTATTGTAAGAAAATTCCACTAGAGGAAGATATTCTTCCCACTTGATTTGTCGATCCATCATTGTTGGCACAGGGGCAGACCCAGGGTTCAATGCTTCAACAGTGCACCAACAAAAACCTAACTACGGGCTCTTTCGGTAACACCTGTGAAGAAGATGAAGTCTCACCTGAGGTAGAGGCGGGGGGGTTGCAGGACTCAAGTGTCTACAACCTAGTTGGGACACAGATCTGTGATCATGATACTTAACAGAGTACTTAGACAATAACATGCATCAAGTTATGAGTCTTATTCACTTCACATATTAACCCCTTATTACAGTTCGACATAGTAACAATCAAGATCAAGCAACTCTAACCATTCATCACATAGCATTAGAGCAGATCTAATCATTCTTTCATGTATAAAGCACTAAGCATTCATAGATCTATCTATCATACGTCAAGAACAGTGGAATAAGCAGACATAAACATAAACATCATGAGCATATCACACAAAGCATCATAACATAGGATATACGTGGTTCACCCTAGTGTGGGTCTACGTCCACCAACTCTTCTCTTATTTATTAGGCTCTTCCAATCTTCTTACATGCACCAAGCCACAAAGCCAACTCTGCATAAGATAGGAGATCTATGCGCACCTCGCCAGATCCTCCTTCCTCGAGTTAGGTCACACCACAAAGCCTTACACAGTTCATGCAAAAATCCTCTTACACAACACTTGCACTTAGCTCTGCAAGCCTTAACTCATTCGTGCACAAAGCCAACTAGCCATGCACTAAGCCGATCAATGACTAGTAACTACTAGGTCTACTTTTTACATCACCTAGCTACTTATTTATACATTACAAAAAGGGCCTAACCATGGGTAAGACCTATGGGCTGACATCCCATACATGTTACATAAACCCTAAAATCCCAAAAAGCCTGCAAAACGGGCGAGATCCCGCAATCTCCGCTTCGCCTAGGTGATTCATCTTCGACCAGCCTGTTGAAGTCCCAAAAATGTTCAAACACGACCAAGTTTCTCCCAAAACTTGGTCGAGGGACACCAGGCCCCCAACACTCATTTTTGACTCATCCCGAGTCACTTTGATCTAGCCAACACCGCTTCGAAGGCCTCAATATTAGCTCGATCTGCCTCGACTTGTTTCTTCGCCAGGGCCTCCTACTCGATGAACTCCTAAATGACTTGCTCGGTGACAGGCCTTTCTAGACACTGCTCTACTATGGTGACCACATGTTCCAACTATGATCCTTGTCCCTCGATCTCTTCAAATAGGGTGCAAGTTTCGTCCTGCACCTACTGGATTCGTTGTGTCACCTCCATCACTCTACTCTGGATAGCAGTGACTTGTTACTAAACTGTGCATTGCTCCTACGATCTATTCATCTTCTCAACAGTTGTAAGTTGTTTCAGTTGTGCTTGCATTGTCGATTCCTTTTGCTTCACTTCTTGGAGTTGTGCCTCCAATATCCTCAGATTCGGGTCTTCTGCAAGGCACTCATAGGTCTGCACGCTTTGGTTACTTAGTTGCTTACATTCTAAAGCCAATGCCTTGATTCTTTCGATTACGCTCCTAGCATTTTCTTCCCTCTGATCTTGCTCTTCCTATGGAGTGCTCATCACTACTTGTAGTTCTAACTCGGCTGCTCTTGCTTGAAGTTATTGAATGGCCTCAGCGAGCCTCCCCACTTGGCTCTCAGTTGTCTCTTCTTCCATCTGTGCCAAGCCTGGGACAGAGCGAAGTGATCTATTCACTACCTCATTAAATCCAATATGCTCCCCGAGCAGCTGGTCTTTTTCTCTCTGGATCTTCTCTCTGTCCACTTTGAACTTTTCCCGGAGGTCATCTTTCTCTTACTGTGCAATCCAAAGTTTCTCTAGGGATTCCTCTTGTGCTTACTTCAAGGCCTCTGTGGCCTACTCCTTTTCTTCATGTACTAGACAAAGTCAAGCCTCTGTTGCATCTACTATTATGCGTAGTTGGGTGGGCTCATCCCCCAATTCTATACCTTCTTATGATGACGGCGCAGTAGACACTACGCGGCTCTAATAGAGATCTTGTTTTACCCCCTTCAGCTCTGCCTCGATTATGTCATACATTGTTTCCTTCTTTGCTTCATTTCATTGTAAGATATCCTCTGAAGCATCTGCTCCAGCTGCGATGATGAGGTTAATATCATCCATCGTGAGTACGTTCTGTGACTGAGGCTTATCGGCTCGAGATTTCTTCCGTGTTGAGGGTTTCTTTGGAGAAACCTTCCTTTTATTCAATGTCTCGGCCTCTGTAAGGGGATCCTTCGGTGGTGTCAATTGCCCTTTTTCTTCTTGTCTTCTTCCCCTTCCTCCTCTTGGTTTACTTCATCACCTCCTCCTCCTCCAGGTGAGTGAGGCACAATTTCCTCTTATGTGTTTTTTATCTCTTGCACTTCTTCCTTCTTCTTCTTCTTGGTGATGCTTGCTCCATCATACTCTTCTCGGGTGACCAAGGGACTTCTGATGATGTCGGGGTCGGAGAGTTTTGCATCTCCAACCGGTACAAGGAATTCGGCAGGCCATTCCTTGGTTATATCCTCCATATCTTCCTCAGTCAATTTATAGTACAATCGTAGATCCTCCTTGTTTTCATCCCTGCGCATGGTGATATATATGAAGTGTCGGTCTGCATGGAACTTCACGAATGGCCTGAACCTATGGAGTGTATTCGGCATCATTCAGGGGAAAGATTCAATGGCCCACGTGAGTTGTAGGTACTAGGTGTGGAAGACAGCATTCGACTGCTATTGCTTCGCCATATCGCTTGAATACCACAAGGTTGTGAACCTCGTGACCAGTGGTTTGGATGGCTCAACTTCAGGGAATGTCGCTCCCTCTGGCATATCCCAAGCGACAAATGCAATAAGAATCAACATCCAACTGAAGTAAAATTCATAACCTTGGTCTTGCGCTTCGCGATGGTCCTTCTCCAACTCATTGACGAGGTAGCTCACCCAGTTCATCTACATCCCTTCAACACACTTCCCTCCGAGGTCGAATACGAACCCCGTGAATTGTGTTGGTCTGTTCTTTCTGACGAGCTTGTCAGTGATAGGTTAACAAGCTAGGCGCACTGTTCCATCTTGGATGGAGGCTACCTTGTAGCCCAGCTTCCCCTTCTCCACATCATCATAGGTTTCCTTTATTCGTTGCGCCAGGGAGCGATCTACAGCCTTCCCTGGGTAGAACTTCTGAGGGTCTGGTCCCTGCATGCTCATTCCAGTGATCATGTGGATCAGCGTCGGATCCACAGTCACGTACCTATATAACCATAGGTACCCTCCATGGAAGTACGAAAAGAGGATTTTAACGCATGCATTAACCTCCTGATGTTTGTCGAAGTGGGGTATCTTCATCACATTGAGGATGGTGGACCTTGTGATCTCCTTAATCCATGGTTGGGGGACTATCTTCAGCTTCTTCCCACTCATCTTATTCCGGTAGCTATGCGGTGCAAGAATCGAATAATTCTTTATGTCGCCAAGGTTGAAATCATTGATCTTAAGATCAGGGAACAGTCCTAGTTGTGGTCCAACTATGTGTATCCCCTTTGGGAGGTACGTCGTGATGAGTGTGTACTTAAAATCTCTTGGTATGTTGTCACGACTAACCACACTAGCTAAAGGTAGGATGTAGTCGGGAAAGACTGACAGGATCTGCTTCGCATTCCCCAGGTCATCGCGATGCTTTCTTCTCTTCTCCGTCGCGGTTCAGGATGGCCCATATCAACGTCCAATCAACAGAGATGCTTGCAATCCTCTCGTTAATGAGGCCTGTACTCCCATGGACATGACCTTATCATCCATAAGGTCTATTAGGATCTCCTCCACGGACTTATCTAATGGGTTGTGTTCGCTCGACATACACACTCGTGATCAAATATCTCAGCTAGGCGAATGGGTGCTCAGGGTAAGCAAAACGGGTGGTGAGGTATCAAAATCATAATGCGATAGTAATCAGTTCTTTGTTAGCTCGGATAATTACAATTTGAAAAAGTGTCCCCGGTGAGGCATTCGACGGATTAAATAAACAATGTCATAACGGACTCCTCTAAAGGGCAGGAATGCCTCAATCAATATGATTTCGTCCATTATGGCGCGGTCCCAATGGTCCAATGGAGATCTTTCCTACAATAACTGTGTTTCTAGTCGTTCTAGAGCATTGTTCTAATGGTCAGGACGCCTCCAATGGTCACATAGCTTCGTCATGGCTAAGTGTCAGTCTACATTGTTTTGCTATTCCAGCAAGGTTCAGGTTCTGTAAGCCTTCTTTCTACGAATTCCTCTCTGGAACTTCCTGCAATTTTTCTAACTTCGCTTTCTTCTTACTGAGCTTTATGGCCTTCTTACCTGTGATCTGAGTCTCTGGGTTCCTCTTCCCATTTTTATTTTTATCTGCTCTTAGCATAGTAACTTCACACTATTGAGGGTCTTTCAAAGGGTTCGAGTGGAATACCTCTTCTCTTATTACTTCTAGGGTAGGTGCTCTTCTCTCCTAGATGGATAGGTTCTTTAATCCTTCTTGTATTCTTTCAACTCTGACAACTAAATCTCTGGCTCTGAGTTGCTTCGACTTGTCCTCTTGTTCTTATATTAGTCGCACTATTTTATCGGCTATGAAGTCCCTTAATTCTTTCTTTTTCTATTATGTGGCTTCCTCTTCTTCTTTCCTTCAAATCTGATCTTTCTCAATCCAATTCTTTCCTAACAAAAGTGAAAAAGGAGCGTTGTTCTCAACAAACTTAATGACCTCAAATTATTCTGCAATCGATGCTCCATGAGAAATCATAGGTATATGAGTAAGTCTTCCACATAGGGTTATCATCTTTCCTTTAAACAAGCCTATCCCTCCTAATGAAGGAATCATAGAAGGCTTTCCCAAAATTTCCCAAGTACTTTCTGGCATAATGTTCACCTGTGTTTCCTCATCCAAGACACAGTCTATGTTGAAGTCTCCTATTCTTGTTTCTATGCACTCCTTCTCTTTTAAGATCTCTGGTAAACTGATGTCTTTGTGATCATTCAATGTTTCTTTCATCTACAATAATATAGTCTCTTATTCCTTCTGGTGCTCTAGCATATTCTTAGTCTCTTGACCTTCTTCATGGTTTTCTTGTCTTAGTTTCATCTTTTCAACTTTAGCAATCATTATAGGGCAATCCAAAACCTCATTACCAACAACTTTACAACAAATACAAATAGGACCCATACCAGGGCATTCCTTAGCAATATATCTCAGTCTTCTACAATTATAACATAATGTCAATCCTATCTTTCTCTTGATCGATCCCCAACCTTTTCTGTATTGTGCACTGGGATCACAGTGTTGGACCTGCAAAAAATTCTTTCTAGGATCTTGCATCCACTTGTTAGTCCAAAAATTCTTTCTATGCATAGGAATAACATATCTTTCACTATATTTATCAAATTTATTCAGATCAAATCTTCTTTCTTCTATCTGTTCCCTAGTTTTCAGACTAGGACAAAATCTGTCAAACATACCTAAGTTCATACTTTCGAAACAAAAATTTCCACTTATCTTACCTTTATCATAGCACAAAGATTTAAGATCTTACCTCTTTTATTCAGATCGGACTTCCTTCTCTTAGCACAGACCTTCACAAGTCAAGTAGAATTTTTCGCACTATAGCAACAGATATACGCACAGATCTTTCTCTTTTCTTCAGTTCCCAACAATCACAGTTTCAGGTCCCGGCGACAGAACCATTTTTTGGCACAGGGGAATACCCAGGGTTCAATGCTTCAACAGTGCACCAACAAAACCCTAACTACCATCCCTTTCAGCAACACCTTCGAAGCAGATGAAGTCTCACCCGAGGTAGAGGCAGGGGGGTTTGTAGGACTCAAGTGTCTACAACCTAGTTGGGACACAGATATATGATCATGATACTTAACAGAGCACTTAGAAATTAACATGCATTAGTATTTAACCCTTATTCACATCACATGTTAAACCCTTATTACAGAACATTGCAATATTACTCAAGATCTAAGTACATCTAACCATTCAGCACATAGCATCAGAGCAGATCTAATCATTCATTCATGTATAAAGCACTAAGCATGCATAGATCTATCTATCATACATCAAGAATAGTGCACTAAGAAGACATAAACATAAACATCATGAGCATATCGCACAAAGAATCATAACATAGGATATATGTGGTTCACCCCAGTGTGGGGCTACGTCCACCAACTCTTCTCTTCTTTATTAGTCTCTTCCAATCTTCTTACATGCACCAAACCACAAAGCCAACTTCACATAGGACAGAAGATTTGTGCACACCTTGCTAGATCCTCCTTCCCCAAGTTAGGTCATAGCACAAATCCTTACACAGTTCATGCACAAATCCTCTTACACAACACTTGCACTTAGCTCTACAAGCCTTAACTCGTTCATGCACAAAGCCAACTAGTCATGCACTAAGTCGATCAATGACTAATAACTACTAGGTCTACTTCTTACATCACCTAGCTACTTATTTATACATTACAAAAAGGTCCTAAACATGGATAATACCCATGGGTTGACATCCCATACCCGTTACATAAACCTTAAAATCCCAAAAATCCCGCAAAATGGGTGAGATCCCACGATCTTCGCTTCGCATGGGCGCTCCGTCTTCAACCAGCCTGTCGAAGTCCCAAAAATGGTCAAACACGACCAAGGTTCTCCCAAAACTTGGTCGAGGACCAACAATCACATACATTCAGAGTATATCTTCTAAGACTTGATTCACTCTTTCATTTTGACCATCTGTTTACGGATGATAAGTTGTACTAAAATTTAACTAAGTTTGAAGGGTTGCATGAAAACTAGTCCAAAATCTACCTGTGAAAATAGATGCCCTGTCTGATATAATTTTCTTAGGAAAACCACGAAGTCTAACAATCTCCTTGATAAATACCTATGTTATCTCAGGAGCTTTGTAAGTATCTATAACATGTATAAAATGATCACTCTTACTAATTGTTTCCACCACCACCAAAATTGAGTTGTGCCTCCTCATTATTTCAGGTAATTCAACAATAAAATCCATAGATATTTCCTCCCATTTGGACTCTGGAATGTTATGTGGTTGCAACAATCCTACTGGATGACCATGCTCTGCCTTGACTAACTAGCATTCCAAACACATTGCCACAAAAGAGATATATCCTTCCTCATGCCAGTCCAAAAGAAATTTTGCTTTAAATTTGCATACATCTTTTGAACACCAAGGTGAGCCATATATAAATAATGATGAGCTTCTTTCATAATCATCTCACATAGTCCATCTTTGTCTAGAACTACAATTTTCTTCATGAATCTCACCATTTCATCATCATCACAAGAATACCCCTCCATCTTGATTTTGCAAATATTTTTCCCATACAGGACAACTCTAATTTCCTTACACCAATCATCTTCATCTTGTGCCCTAAAAATGTGATATCGTAACTCAAAATTCAACAGAATTATCGAGAATATGTGTGGTCTTCTACTGAGTACATCAGCCACTTTATTCAAAGTACCCTTGATGTAATTTATGTCAAAATCATACTCACTTAAGAGCTCTAACCACCATCTTTTTCTAGCATTAATATCACTTTGAGAAAATATATGTTGCAATCCTATATGATATGTCTTTAATTCAAATTTCCTACCCACCGTATAATGACACCAAATCCGAAAAGCATGAACTATCGATGCTAGTTCCAAATCATGAGTTGTGTAGATTTCTTCATGCGGCATTAATTTATGAGAGGCATAAGAAATCACCCTTCCATATTGGGATAGTACTGCACCCAATCCCTCCTTTGATGCATCATTGCATACTATAAATGACATATCCATATATGGTACCTTTAGTATTGGAGTTGAATTCAAAGATTGCTTGAGTTTGGAAAAATCCTAATCACACTCATATGTCCACTTAAACCTTGCTCCCTTCCTAAGAAATGAAGTAATTGGGTTAGTTGTTTTAGAAAAAACTTCCACGAATCTTCTGTAGTATTCTTCCATACCTATGAAACTATGTATTTCATGTACATTAGATGGTGTTGGCAATTCTAAAATTGCATCTATCTTTGTTGGGTCTACATTTATGCCTTCACTAGAAATAATATGTCCAAGATAATGGATTTCTAATTGGAAGAAAGAACATTTGGACATTTTGGCATAGAGCTTATTTTCTCTCAAGCATTACAAAACCAATATTAAGTGTTCCTCATGCTCTTTTGGAGTCTTGGAATAAATTAAGATATCATCAAGTAATACTTGAATGAACTTGTCCAAGTACTTATGAAATACCCCATTCATCAGGCTCATAAATACTCCTGGAGCATTAGATAACCCAAAAGGAACCACCACAAACTCATAATGACCAAAATGAGTTCGAAAAGTAGTTTTAGGAATATATTCTTCCTTAAATCTAAGTTGGTGATACCCTGATCAAAGATCAATCTTGGAAATCATTGAGGCTCTCTTCATTTGATCAAATAGATCATCAATGTGAGGCAAAGTATATTGATTTCTAATAGTTACTTGATTCAACTACTTTTAATCAATACAACTCTGAAGAGATCCATCCTTATTCTTCACAAATATCATTGGATATCCCTAAGGTGAAAAATTGGGTCTAATCATACCCCGATCTAATAATTCTTGAAGTTGAAACACTGGGTCTAATCATACATCTGATAAGGAGATATAGACATTGGTTATGTACCATGCTTTAGTTCAATGGAAAAGTCAATCTCACGCTTTGTAGGTAGACCATACAACTCATCTGGAAAAACATCAGCAAATTCTAAAAGAAATGGATATTTCTCCAAGGATGAAAGGTCTCCCTCATTTAAGGTCATCATAGAATACATATTACATCCTTTTCTGAGACTTAGTTTCAATTGAAATGTTGGAATTAGTCTCAAGGAAACAAGCCTCTTTTCCCCTTGGAGAACCATCGATTACCCCTCATCATTTACAAAATTAACAAAATTAAGGGTCTTACTTATACAGTCTAGCACAAACCAATGGAATTCAAGTCAATACATCCCTATTATTACATCATAATTTCCAATATATGTCACATAAAGGTTCACATGTGTGATACACATTCCTAAATATAAAGGGCACTCATGTACTAAGAATTCTACTTTTTGTGAATGACCATCTCAACCTGGTCAAAATCATTTTGCTTTGTTGCTACCAGTTTACATTTCACTAAATCATTAGGAGAAATAAAACTCTCAGTTGCACCTGGATCAATTAGAATAATTACATCTGTATTATTCAATTTACTTAGTGTTTCAAGCACCGTAGACTTATTCTCAATTTTACAATTGTGCACAACTGCGTGAATCCTATGGGATATTCCCATATCTCTAACAGTAGTCTGATCTTGTTCTAGTTGTTCCTCATTCTTCTTTTCATGGCAATCTTGTTGATAATGTGGTCCCCCACAATTCCAACATCCATTACTAGGAGAAAACCTCATCATTTTTTCCCTTTTATTAGGTGATTGTGTTGAACTCTAAACAAACTCTATAGTACAAGCACCACTTTTCTGAAATTAATGCTTGGAATATTCTTCATGATTCTTAGAATAATGACTCTTCTAAAACCCCTGTTGATGTGAAGCACTAGCCTTATGGATTATTCCTTGATTCCACCTCTGAGGAGGTTTCCCATGGAATGAAGGTATTATAGGATTAGGACATTTATCCTCTCTTTTACTCCATTTTGTTTCTTCTTCAATGGTTATAGCTTTTTGCACTGCCTCATGCAATGTTGTAGGCATCAAAATGTGCAATTTTTCCTTTAACAAGGGATTCAACCCATATAAAAATGTGTTCACCTCAGATTCATATATGTAGCGTATCTAAGAAACTCCATGAATCGAGCCTTATATTCAAGTATAGTCCTAGTTCCTTGCTTAATATCATGGAACTCATTAATCTTTCGTTCCAAGTATTCTATTGAAAAGTATTATTTCAAAACTCAGATTCAAATTGTTCCCAAGTCAAGGTAGAGATAGAATATCCATTGGAGCAGGTTGTTTTGGGGAAATGCGCAGCAGTTTTGGAAGACAGTTGAGAAAGGGACCAAAAATGGAGCGCGCACCGGAAGTTAAGGAAAAGAAGTGCACCAGAAGGTAGGGAAAGCAGTGCATCAAACAATAAGGGAAAGCAGAGAAAGGAAGAATAAATTTAAAGGAAGAAAGAAGGATAGTGCGGCGAGTGTAACATCCCGCTCTGGCGCACTGAGAACACTTATTATTTGAGGACACTTGCTCGCAAGTGATCTGGACCCTTTTTTATGTTAGACCTATTATATTTGATTATGATGTGATTGACAGATGACATGATGTGTTACTATTTGATGTAGACAGGTGATATTGACTCAGTTGGATTGAGTGTGCAGGGTTTTTGACCTTGAGGATGCAGAGGCATCGGTAGAACCCCTTGGACTC
>ML780794.1:254062-323309 GCA_009831015.1 Picea engelmannii
GTGGACTAACTGTGTGTAGGAGGTTGTAATGTGGACAAACCTAATCCACTTAGGGTTAGGGTTTTGGGTCTTTGTTGTAATGGTTTTTACCCATTTTGGTAGTATAAATAGGCATTGTAAGCTCTGAGGAGAGATATCAGAGATCATCTTTATGTTATGTCTTTGTTGAGTTTTGAGTCACAGTTACTAGTTTTTGGATAGAGATTTTTGGAGCTAAATACTGAGTCAGTTTTGGAGACTTATGTATTGTAACTGAGGGTCGGCTCGCAATTTGTGGAGATTGGTGTGTCAATGGTCAGCCTCGCCTATACTTATGCAATTGTTCACTTTTGATGTAATTTGTGCATAGTAGAGACTTGAATATGAATAATAAAGAAGCCAGATCTTTGTGGATGTAGCCCAGGGGGGTGAACCATGGTAAAATATGGTGTCTCTATGTATGTTTCTTAAGTTTTGATTTATGATAAATGGATGGATGGATGAATGAATAAATATGTTAGATTTAGAATCCACCATGCACTAGATCAATTATGTTATTTTATTACATAGTGAATGTTAATGAATGAATAGTAGATCTAAGGAATATTGAAGTATAAGTATGTCTAACATCGCCAGGAGCATCATCCCTTCCACTATTGTAGACATATGAGTCATGCAATCACCCATAATCCATATCGGGTGAGACTATGATGTGAACTATGTGTGCAGTGTTTCCTTCTGGTCTCCAAAAGAGCCGATGGTTTCTAGGGCTTTGTTTGAGAACTAAGGTAGAACCCGAGTCAGCCCATACATCCAACAAATGGTTATGTTGTCGGTTGGAACTCAGAAGATGATATTGGAGGGGATTTGATGAAGAGAATGCAGTGGTAGAAGAGGATGTTTATTCCATGGAATCCAACCAAGCAAGAAATTGAAATATGGTTGGAGACAAAATAGCTCGAGTTTACGCAAAAAGACAATAAACGCTCTAGGTATACACCGCACTAGTATTTGCAGAGGTATGTGCTTACTGACTTGTATGAGGCATATTTCTATTATTTTCCATAGTTTCTACAGGATTGGATATTGAGTTTGAAGGATACTCATCCAACTAATAAAATAATTCCAATAGAGTGGACTATTGAGAATATTGCACAGTTGGAAAGGGTTAATAATAAATTCACACGCACAGTGGATTTCTATTTAGACAGTATTTTTGGAGGATTTATTACTGCGTTTGCAGTCGATACTATGAAGTATTACACTGTTGCAGATCATACACTTCTGAAGGGACCAAGAAGAAGGTACATTCGATCACTTTACATGTCGATCAAGATTTTATTGCATGATAAAGGAGTGATGAAAATGGAGTCAGACAGCAAAATCACTATGCGTGCATGGGGGAACTGGGGGAAGTGCTAAGGAAGATATGAGATATGGAGAGGGCTCTAGAGAGAGGATAGAAGAAGGAAGCAATGGACCCCATTATGATGGATGAGGAACAGACCAAGGAGATAATGGACAGAGCAGGAATGATGTGTAGCGAAAGACCCTACCAGTATAATATCAGTAGTAAAAAGAGGGAAGTAGTTGAGCGAGAGGACTTAGACAGTGATGAGGAGGAGTTAGAGGATCTCTATGCAATGGGAAAGATTGAGGAAATCATGTGCGCCACATATGAGAGGAAAACCATAGGTCAAGGGTCTCGTTCAGAAGAAGGCTCTCCATTCCAGATATGAATTAGTGTGGAACCCACAACCCCATGTGCAACTAAGACATATAAAGAATAAGAATCATTTAGACAACAAGTGATTAGTGGTAGAAGGTTATTAGTAGGACGTGGGTCTAGTGGAAATTCAATTAGAAGTATAAGTTCAACTAGTAGTAGTCAATTATCTGCACCACACAAAGGTGGTAGTACAGCAAACTTCACAATGGCAGGAGTAGATCCAACTATTTGGTTACTAGAGTTTTGTGGAGAAGGGTGGGAGGACCCATAGAGGCATTTGTTTATTTGTGAGAATATTTTGGAATCTAAGCAAATTACATATGAAGCTACAAAAATGGCGCAACTGGCGATCACATTCAGAGATCACGCACTAGATTAGTATATGGGCCTCGCAGTAAACATCCCATGAGGAGTGCCTACAACTATCGTGGATGTGAAGAAGGCATTGATCAATTAATTTCAGCAACCAAGTTCAGAGGATCAGTTCATGAATAAGATGATAGAGATCAAATACAATCCAGGTGAGTTATTTTGGGAGGTTGATCAGAAGTTCAAGAGACTAAAAGGTAAGTTGAAGTATCCTATCACAGATATGCAACATATACATTTATTTGTTTATTCTTTATTTCCACATTTGAAGCATCCATTGAGGCATCAGAAGTTCCAAACCCAGGTTGAGGCTTTGCAAGCAGCCTCGCAATTGGAGGAAAATAAATATAAGTATGTAGATCCAGCTGTGAAAGAGTTGAGAGAAGATCTGAAGAACCTGACATTTCAGTTGACTCAGAATAAGGGAAAGGAAGAGAGGGAATATGTTTGGTGCACATTATGTAGAACAGAAGGACATCATAAGAATGAGTGTCCAACATTTGCACAGTACTTGGGAGAAGGAATTCCAAATCCTTTACTAATAGGAGGGACATGGTGTGAAATATGTAGAACACACTGACATGATCCTTATCATTTTCCTATGATACAAAAGTATCAAACAGTACCCAAGAATACATTTTGTAATTTTTGCAAGTCGGTAGGTCATGAAGACAAGGATTGTAGAACCTTGGAAATAATGAAGGAAAGGACTTCAGATACTTACAGGGTGCAAGTTGAAATAATGACAGGAAAACTTGTGCAGCCACAATATAATAATGCATAGTTGTTTGCAGCACCACCACAGTATAATAACATGCAGCAGTTTACAGCTCCACCATAGTATAACAACGTGCAGCAGTTTGTAGCACCACCGTAGTATAATAATGCACAGCCATAATACAATCAAGCACCACAGTATAATACACCATGCGGAGACAATCAAGGTAATTGAGGAGGATTCAGAGGAGGAGGTCATGGAGGAAGAGGATTTGGAGGAGGTAGAGGACCTGTAACATGTCAAAATTATCATAAAACTAGACATTATGCAAGGTATTGTCCACATCCACCTGCGACATGTATATATTGTCGTGTAATAGATCATGAGACAGAAGAATGTTCAACACTCCTGGTAAATATATAGGAGAAAAGGAACCAGAACAATCAGAATGTTAATGGATTGTTTTGTAAAATAGAGAAGAGGATGGGAATCAGATCAATATAGTTACTAGAGGTGGATCCAAGAGAAGAGAAGGTGCAGCAAATAATAATCATGAACAGCACTAGTGGGTCAAAAAGAATACAATACCTCAACAAAATTTTGATGTGAGCAAGGAGAAGGAGACATTCAAGGAGGCTAGACAGGATATTTTGAAGGAGAATATTGTTCCTACTTTGGGTACAAATCCAGGATATGATGTACAAGTGTATGGCATGCCTCATCTATTTGATCAGACCAACAGATATTAGAATTCAAAACAATTAAGTAATCTAAGAAACTTTTTGGGGTCTTGTGTAAAGTTGTTGAATAATAGAAACTATTTATAAGTATTATAGAGTCTATTAGAGAAGTGAAATTCTGGAGAAGATATGAAATTAGAATAGAAAACAGTCAATCAGGTTCATAAGAAGAGAAGAACAAGTAGAGAGTTCAGATTGAATGCAAACATTGGAGATTTCAATATGGGTGATATCATATTAGACTTAGGGTCTGAAGTAAATATTATGCCTAACAAAACATGGGAAGCCATGGGAGAACCTACATTGGTATTTTCACCTATTCAGTTGAAGTCATCAAATCAGCATAGAGTGGTACCAATTTGTAGATTGAAGGGCATACCATTAGATCTAGATGGTGTGCACACTATGGCAGACTTTGAGGTGATTGACATAGTAGATAACACTTCACCATATCCAACATTGTTGGGTCTAGATTGGGCTTTTGGCAATCAAGCTATTATTAACTTGAAGATGAGGAAGATGATCTTTGAATTAGGAGAATACATAGTTATTGCGCCATTAGATCCGTTATAAGGAGGAAGGTATGTTGAACCTGCGACAGAGAATTTTATTACAGAAGACATAAACCAGCTATATAGAACTACCGCATGAGAAAAAGATTATGTGAACCCAACAACAGATGGAAGTAGAAATTACATGAGTTATGCACTAGAAGATGTGCAAGGATGACGTGTGCACTATGATGGGTTGGTACAGAGGTAAGAGAACCTCTTACTTTTTATGGTCAGAATGATTTAGAGGAATTTTAACAAAGTTTGAGTTAGAACTTTTTGAAAGTAAGAGGTTACCATTTTTGGATATTTCTTTGAAAGCTACACATGCATTTTGGTGGGGTACTCATAAGGAGAAGATTCAGAATTGGTATCAATGCAAGAGGTTACTACGCATAAGATTTGTCCCAGAACAGGAGAATAGATATGTGGAGAAATATGATGGAATGGGACAACCCAGATAACATGTAGAAATGTGTATAACCCAATGGATATTGGTACCACCATAAAAGTTTCCACATCACTTTATTCATACATTGGAAGGAATCCCAAATAATTGGTACACAGAATTGGAACAACGCAGAGAAACCGCAAATTGGGAAGAGATGCAGCATAACTTTGCCATTACATTTACATTTTAGCATGATAATCCAAAGATAGATATAGCACTAAAGTTGGTAAGAGAAAGGATCTTTGAAGAACTAGAATTTGATAGTATAACAGCTTTTCAAAATCAAAAGAGATGGACAATCAAACAATTGCTACAATGTTATCATGTCACAGAATATGATCTAGCAGAAGAAAACCTGCACAACATCCTGATTACAGAAGTTGAAGGAGAAAGAGAAAGAGAAGTAGAAGGACAAAAGTTAGATTCAGAATATTGCGCTGCATCACTAAAGATCAAGAAGGTAAACATTGGAGCAAAAGAAAACCCAAAGATTGCAAATATTGGGGACTATTGGGATAATCAGATAGTAAAACGAATAACAGAGTTACTGCGTGAGTATAGTGACCTATTTTCAATGATGTTCTCATAGATGAAATGGGTTGCAGGAGAACTTGGAGAAATGAAGATCCCTTTGAAGCTAGATTCCAGACCAATAAGACAAAGACCTTACAGGTTGAATCCAATATATAAGCAGAAGGTGAAGGCATAAATTGATAATATGTTAGAGGTTGGTGTCATATAACCTATGGAATAATCTGAATGGATTATCCCTATGGTAGTGCAAGAGAAGAATCAAGGGGGAATAAGGATCTGTGTAGACTTAAGGAAGTTAAATGATGATTTTATGCATGATCCTTTCCCTACTCCATTTACAGATGAAGTTTTGGATAATGTAGGAGGTCAAGAAGCTTATTCATTCACTGGTGTATTTTCAAGATATCATCGTATAAGAATTTCACCAGAAGATAGACATAAGACTACATTTTCTACATAATGGGGGTCATATCAGTATACAGTGATGCCTTTTGGGTTGAAGAATGCCCCTGCTATTTTTTCAAGGGTGGTAGTAGTTTGAAGGACTTTATTCATAAGTTTTTGGAATATTGCATGATTGGACAGTGAGGATCATGTTGAAGTGTTAATATTGATGTTAGACAGGTGTAGGCAATGTCAAATTTCATTGAATATTAAGAAATGAATTTTCATCGCACCATTTGGTATTTTGTTAGGGCATGTGGTATGTAAACAGGGTATGTTGGTTGATCCTTCCAAAATTGTTGTCATAGTTAATCTATCACCACTTAAGTTAGTGCACCAGTTAAAATATACACTTGGTCATATAGGTTACTACAAGAATTTCATAAGGGGATATGCACAGATTATTGCACCGATGGAGAAATTGTTGAATAAGGAAATTAAGTATCAGTGGAATGATGAGTGCCAACAGAGTTTTGATATCTTGAAGGAGAAAAAGGTGACAACGCCAATTTTGGTGTTTCTAGATTGGTCAAAGGAGTTCCATGTTCATGTAGATGCATTTTCAATAGCAATTGGAGTGGTATTAACACATCCAGGAGAAGGTGAAATTGATCACCCAATAGAATTTACAAGCAATAAGTTGTTAGACTCAGAACATAATTACCATACAATAGAAAGAGAAGGTTTGGCTATGGTGTATGCATTGCATAAGTTTAGACATTATTTGTTAGGAAAACATTTTAAGATGTTTACAAATCACTCTGCTCTTAGATATTTAGTCAACAAGCCAGTTTTGGGGGGAAGAATATGCATATGGTTGTTTTTATTTCAGGAGTTTGATTTTGAAGTAGTGGTGAACCCTGGAAGATTGAATGCAGGACCAAATCATTTTTCTAGGATAACTAATGGAGAGGAACCAAGCAACTTGGAGGATAGTTTCCTATATGCACAATTATTTTCAGTACAGATTATTGATGAATATTTTTCTGACATTATTGAATTTTTTAGTACAAGATTTTCCCCAAAGGAATATAACATTGTGCATAAGAAGAATTTGGTGGTGAGAGTTGCAGACTACCAACTTATTATAGGGCACTTGTACAAAATTGGTGCAGACAACATTCTGAGGAGATGTGTTATGGAGCATGAAAGGCCTGCCATTTTAGCAAAAGCACATGAAAGAATAGTTGGAGGACACTATGCAGGGAAGGCTACTGCACAAAAGATATTGCATGCAGGATTATGGTGGCCAAACAATTCACAAGGATGGAAAGGAGTATTTTTAGAATTGTGGCCAAAAGTTCACAAGGATGCAAAGGAGGGTTGGAAATACATCCAGGAGGGATGAGATGCCATTAAGACCGCAAGTGACTTTGAAAGTGTTTGACAAGTGGGAAGTAGAATTTGTAGGACCAATTAATCCATCAGCAAGAAGATTAGAAGCAAGGTATATCATTACAACGATGAAATATTTGACTAGATGGGTTAAAGAAACACTAGTGAAGAATTGCAGTGCAGAGACTACAACACACTTCTTATTTGAGAAAGTAGTCACAAGATTTGGATGCCCTAGAATTTTGATGAGTGATTAGGGGGCTCGTTTTATCAATAGTAATATCCAAGAAATGACTAAAGAATTCAAGATACATCATCAAAAGAGCACTCCTTACCACCCTCGAGCCAATGGGATAGTGGAAGCATTTAACAAGATATTGGAGAATTCCTTAACCAAGATTTGCAATGTAAACAAGGATGATTGGGATTTGAATATACCAGCAGTGTTATGGGCCTATAGAACTACATGCAAGAAACTTACAGGGTAGACACCTTTTATATTGGTATATGGACAGGAAGAAAAAGTACCTTTGGAGTATTTGATACCTAGTCTGTGCATTTCAACAATTACAAACATGACAGAAAGAGGCACAGCTCAAGAAATATTGGCACAACTCATAGAATTAGAAGAAGACTGGATTGTAGTTGGTTTCCATCAGGAAGTACAGAAAGAAAAAGATAAATCTTAGCATGACAGACACATCAAGAAGAAGAAATTTAAGGAAGGATATCTAGTTCTCCTCTATGACAGTAAATATTTCCAGCACCCATGGAAGTTCATGATGCATTGGCTAGGGCCATATGAGATCAAGTTTGTCACAGATGGAGGTGTTGTGCAAATACATGATTTAGCAGGAAAGGAGATGTAAGGATTGGTGAATGGTAGTCGACTGAAACTGTATAGGGATAATCGACCTACTAACCATCAGTAGATGTCATGCGGAGAATTAGAGTTGTACATAATGTATATAGTAGGAGTTAAAAGAAGAAGAAATTAGAAAAAGAATAAAAAGACAAAAAAATGTGTAGTAGATATATAAGTGGTAGACAGATATTTGGAAGATACAGCGCACAGCAGACAATAAATTGGTGTGATGAAATTCAAGAGACTACGCGCAGGACAAACTTGAAAGAATGAAAACATAGCACAACGGGGACGGAAAGAAGTCAGAAAAAGAAAGACAATGACCAAAAAAGTGGAATATGACAGCACATTTATGACAGATTTTATAAAAGGGGAAAAGCACGAAAAGGTAAACACTTAGTGTGATTTTGAGAAAACGGGAGCAAAGGAGTGAACATGGCACAATTATGTGGGAAGTTGTGAAGAGTCCAACCTAGATTTACAACAAGTTTTACCCGAGCTAGAACAATGACACCATGAAAGTTCAGAGAACCCAACCATTTCGCAAGAAGGACAAGAAGCGCCATAGCAGAGCCGAAATCGATGGAGTATGTGACAAGAGTGGTATATGTGGGTGAAATTATGTTGCCAATGATTGAGTCAGTAATTCTAACGTTGGTCGAGGAGAATAACCCACAGGAAGAAGAAACTGAGGTAAATCGGGTGGGAGAAGGTTGAAACCCTAGCGTAGAAGGAAACCCTAATACAGCAAAACCAGGAGCAGCGCACACAAAGGGAGAACAAAATGAAAAATATGATGAGAAGACATAATCGGATGAATCTATGGCAACGCAAAACCCTAGGATGGAACAACCTCCAGAGGTCGAGGATATTACAAATAAACAGGATAGCAACGCAGATTAGGACACGAAGGAATAAATTCAGAATGAAACAGCAGGTCCATCAAAGAAGAAAACAAAACCAGCAGTAACAGTGGCATGCACATAGAAGCAGGTTTCATTTTCATTTCCTCAAATTCCAAAATCATTAATATTTGTAGAGGACATGCTGGGGTTTGTTCCCAAACTAAAGTATGCAGATCACGAATTCATAGAGGTGGCTAAGTTTTTTGAGCTTGCACGGGAAATTTAAATGGAGAGAAAAGAGATAAACTCATTAGGATTTCCAATATTGGAACCTAAAAAGTGGATTACAGTGTTGTACAATACAAGCATAATGAATTTGATAGAAATCCCACACTTTGGCAGGGGGAAGGATGTCAATGCATGTGTGAAGCAACTACTGGCAAGAGTACATGGAGGATATTTTTGGATGGAAAAACCTGCCCCAATTGATGTATACCTAATTGAAAATATTATGGGACTTCCAACAGATGGGGTGAAGCCAGAATAGTACTTAGATGACAAAACGAAGGAAAAGACAATTACAGAAGAAGTAAAATCCTAATTTGGCACTGACATGGGAAACAAAGGCATGATATCAAAAATATAAATGAACCAGCCACAAGATTCATGACTAAGTTGATGGCTTGCAAGTTACTAAGAAAATGTCCCAAGGAAGAGGCACCAGCAGGAGTGGTAGGAGCAGTCACGCAATGCGCGAAGGGGACAGTACTCATTTGGGAACCATACTTATTGAACCTATTTTTGGAGGATTACATAGATGCATAGGATTTTGGGACAAAGTTAATTATTCTTGGTTGCTCATTTTGATAGCCTTAGTGGCATGGGAAGAACCAAAATACTCAACCCTTTTTGACAGGAGAGGAAAGTTTCTTGCAACAAGGTATATAAACATGTGGCACAATGCAGATCCTAAGTAGAGGAAAGATAATACCAGCATTTTTGGTATGTATCTTGAGGAGATGCAGGAAAATATAGCAGACACATGGAGGATCTCACCAGAAGTGGTGAAGGAGAATGAAGGGATAGAAAATTTCAAAGCATCTAGACACAACATGTGGATACAATCAAGGAGAGACCCCAATAATAAATGGTTGAAGATGAAGTATTGTATCATAGTAGAAGAAGTACAATGGGTGATAGGGGAATGGTTGGATCACTGGAAGGTGCCAATGGCTGACAAGAAAGGAACAAAGAGTAAGGAACAAGAAGGAACTGGACAATCAAGTAGCCCAGCATCAAATACCAGGAAATCATTAGAGCACACTCAGCCAATAGAAATTAGAGAAACAACAAAGAATCATAGGAAGAAGGAAACAATACATAGGGCCTCAGTACTAGAGACTGAGCGCACAGAAGGAACAAACGGGGAAGATCAGAAAAAGGATAACATCCTTACCCAGGAGGTAGAAAGAGGAGACCTACCAGAGGCAAAGAACCCCACGTAGAAAGAGACAACACCAAAATAATATCAGTGGCGAAGATAGGAGGATAGTGCAAGAAGATGAGGGCACACAAGGAAACCCCTTAGCTTACAATAATTGAGGATGATGCAGAATTAGTGGCAGACAAAATGCAGGTTCGAGGAGAAGAAGAATTATATGTCACAGATTCATAAAGAGAAGAATAAATGAAAAAGTTGATGGAGGTTAAAGAATTTTTTAAAAGCCTACATATCAATGTAGAACAGCAAAAAGGCACAGTGTAGTAGGAGAAAACCCATGAAAAAAAGGAGGCAGTACAGACAGCAACAATGGGAAGTGTGACTTTCCAAATCAACCAAGGTATGCTACAAATAAACAAGGAAACAGCGTAGAAACCCTTGAAGGATATAGATCAGTTGGACTTGGTGTTGTCCAAGATTCCAACCAAGGAATTATACAAGATACAAATTAGTGTCGTGGATGAAGTTCAATCAAGGGCCAGGACAGATGCGACAAACTTGGAGATAGCCAAGGAGGTAAATGGGATACTATAGATATCCCTCAACCAAGTGCAGCTTGAGAGGGATGAAAAAAAACATTGCATGGATAAATTAGAACAAAGGCTTGAGGAAGTCTTTAAGATGATCTCGAACAGCACACAAGCATAGAAGTTAAGTATAGAAGAGAAGATCCAAAAGATAGAGTAGGATACGGAAATTTACAGATAGAAAATCACAGACCTGGCAGAGAAGGTAATCCCTAGTACTCCACTAGAGATCAAAGCACAAAGGAAACAACAGGTTGTGGAATACAGAGAAAACATTGAAGGGGAGATTAACAGAATGGAAGAATTGTACAACAGTACAGCATAGATATGGAAAGAATTGCAAGAAGATGAAAATATTCAAGAATTAGAACAAAAGGAGGGAAACATAAATACGGAAGTATATGAATTGAAGCATAGATAGGAAAATATGGCTATCATAGACAGAATGAAGAGTGTGTAGGAGATGAAGAACCTACAGGTGGAGCTAAACTTAATCCAGATGGAAAAGCAGTTAAGGCAAGCTTATTTGGAGCCATTACAGGAAGGGGAATAAACGATGATTACAAAGTTGGAAGCAGCAAAGAGAAATATAGAACAACTATAATTGGAGAGTGTATAAGTGTTGAAGGAGCACATTACAATATAGTTGGTAGAAAATATTGTTGAAAGGAGTGCGCAAGCAAAATCACAAGTACAAGAGTTGACAGGTAGATTTTAGGTGTTGAAGAAGTCGGTGCAAGAGGAAAACACTACCCGAGTGGCTCACGACAAGCCATGGGTAAGTGTTGGGGGCCTTTTGAAGCAGGATATTTTGGGGAAATGTGCAATAGTTTTGGAAGATAATTGAGAAAGGGACCACAAATGGAGTGCGTGTCGAAATTTAATGAAAAGCAGCACGCCAGAAGGTAGGGAAAGCAGCGCACCTAACAATAAGGGAAAGTGGTGCACTAGAAAATAAGGGAAAGCAGAGCAAGGAAGAAGAAATTCAAAGGCAGAAAGAAGGACAATGCAATGAGGAAACGGTTGGATCATGGACCAGCCACGTGCAGGAGGTTGTAATGTGGACAAACCTAATCCACTTAGGGTTAGGGTTTTGGGTCTTTTTTTTAATGGTTTTTACCCATTTTGGTAGTATAAATAGGCATTATGAGATCTAAGGAGAGATATAAGAGATCATCTTTATGTTATGTCTTTGTTGATTTTTGATTCACAGTAACTAGTTTTTGGATAGAGAGTTTTGGAGCTAAATATTGAGTCAGTTTTGGAGACTTGTGGATTGTAACTGAGGGTCAGGTTGCAAGCTGTGGAACTCGGTGCGACACTGGTCAACCTCACCTATTCTTGTGAAATTATGCACTTTTGATGTAATACGTGCAGCATAGAGACTTGAAAATGAATAATAAATAAGCCAGATCTTTATGGGCATAGACCGGGGGGGTAAACTACGGTAAAATATGGTGTCTTTGTGTATGTTTCATGTGTTTTGATTTATGATAAATTGATGGATGAATGAATGAATATGTTAGAGTTAGAATGCAACACGCATTGTATCGTTTATGTTATTTTATTACAGAATGAATGTTAATGAATGGATAGTAGATCTGAGGAATATTGAAGTATAAGTATGTCTAACATCCCCAAGAGAATCATCCCTTCCACAATTGCATACATATGAGTCATGCAATCACGCATAAACCATCTTGGGTGAGACTGTGTTGTGCACTTTGTGCGCAGTGTCGTCTTCTAGTGTGTCCAGAAGGGTCGATGGTTTTTATGGTTTTGTTGGAGAACTAAGGTAGAACCTAGGTCAACCCATACATCCAACAATATCCCAATTGAGACTCCAAACTTATCCGCCATAGTAATGCACTCTCCTTAAGCCGATATATAGCCAATTTGTCTTTTTGGTTGCTAGAATAGCTTTGCAACTCAAAACATAGATGCATCTTTTCCAACCAAGATTTATCTACCCCCCCTTTGGTGGCACCTTTAAATATAGGTAGATTAACCTTTTCCAACTCATTATGTACATCTCCATCAGATGGTACTTCTTTTATTTTAGGTTGCGAGGAAGATTCAAGCATTGAAGGATTTCCTCCAGTTCTATTTATCAAAGTTTATGTCATCCTTTAAAAGGATAACATCATATCCCTTACTTCTTTGATGGATATATGTTCAAAATCATCAGCTAGAGAAGGTGGAGGTTAAGGTTCCATCCTTCTTCTCTGTCTTGTATCTCTCACCATGATTACCTGATCAAGTAAGATTCAGATATTAGTTCTCAAAATTCCAATTCTTAACAAATAATTACCACATAAACATTAGCGTGTAAACCCTTGGTCCTAGAGTTTAAACCGACTTTGATATCATATGTTAGATCCAACATTACCTACCATCCTGACATAAAGAAACTAAACTCAATATATATATATATATATATATATATATATATATATATATATATAAACCAACTCACTTATAGTTATACGTGTAAAATAATTATAATTATAATTACAAAACAAATGACAAATTTAAGCTTTAATTCAAAAATGTGTAATTCCAAGAGTTGTTAAATTTATCATAAACATACTTGGACAAAACTTGGCTTTTAAAATCAAGAGTAGAGGCATAACATGAAAACTACAGCTATTGTGACAATTCACCAAACACTTAGCATGCATGCAAGCTACAACCATTGATGCATTTCATCAAATGATTTTCATACATGCAAGCTACAACCATTGAGGCATTTCATCAAACACTTTGCATGCATGCAAGCTACAACCATTGAGGTATTTATTCAAAAAATTTGATGCATTTCATCAAACACTTTTCATGCATGCAAGTTACAACCATTGAGGCATTTCGTCAAACACTTTGCATGCATGCAAGCTACAGCCATTGAAGCATTTATTCAAACAATTTTCCTACATGCACGCTACATGCATAATGTAAAGTAGATAATGTCCATAAATAATCATAAATAGCTATGAAAATATACACATAAATAATTATAAATAATGTTCACAAATAATTATAAATAATTATTGCACTTTCTATTATTTCATTCAAATCAATTTCATGTGTTGGTTACCTCTCTCATTTATTTTACAAATAACAAGTTTAAGTTTGAGATATCTCTTGATTACATTTTCTACATAGTATATTGTGGTATTGGACAGTATTTTTTGAGTTCTTTGAAAATAACCCTAATAATATCAATAAACCTAGTGCATATAGTGTGAAATATTGACTTGAGAACAATACATTACTCTATTTCTTTTTACAAGCCACACACCAACATAAATCTTGGTTGCAGAATGTGAAATCGGATGAATGGACAGATTTGGGATGAATTTGAATATTTAAGTATGCACGCTATATAAAGAAACATGGTAAATACATCCCACAAGAACTCTCCAAATATACACATAAATAATTATAAATAATAATTCAATGCATACATTCTATTAAGAAATATAGTAAATGCATTCCATAAGAGCTCTAAAAATATACACACATAATTATAATGTCCAGAAATAACTATAATTAGATTGGAAAACATACACATAAATAATTATTTAATATACTCACTCTATTAAGAAATATACTAAATGCATCCCATAAGAGCTAAAAATACACAGATGATTATAATTTCTAGAAATAACTATAAATAGTTGTGAAAATATACATATAAATCATTATAAATAATAATTCAATACACACATTACATTAAAATATATAATAAATGCATTCCATAAGAGTTGCTACAAAATACGAAGAGAAGAGAATAGTGGGTGATTGGATGGAACTATAAGTATTAAAAACTTAAAAAGGAATATCAGTTTAAGAGCATGATCTCTAAAATACATTCTCTTACAAATTTGGAAGTAGACTACAACAATCATTTTAAGTGATCATGTAATTATGGAAACTAATCATACCTAAGGTAAAATTGTTATCTATGAGGTAAATTACATGAACTTAGTAAATTAAGAAATCCATTGTAAAATGGGTAAATTAATAAACTTCACAATTAACTTCTTTAGTCAAAAAGCATGTTATGGATAACATTTCTAGGATAAGCATAATTACAAATAATTAAACAAAGATAATTATATTTCTGGAACCTTTTGGTAGGCCATCGTTTAAATTTCTCACCCCTCAAGAAATTTGTAGAATGGGGAAAGAAATAGAAGAAGAAGAGAGATAAATTCATCTTCAGCAACAGATCTTTTCCTTTAACTCTGCATAACAATTACTTTCACATGTTCCATATAATTCTCTGGTTACATGAAACCTAATACTCAATAATTGACCACATATAATTAAATTTCAAAACTAAACATTTACCTGAAACTAACTGATTTTTTCCCTTAGCAACTCCACTCCACTTTCCAACTCAAGACCAATCGGTTTACAACCCAACCTTATCCAATGAGAACTTATCCTCCTGGAACCCCCGAGTTGTAAGAGATCAGATACAGTACCTAATAGAGAAATAGAGAGATAATGGACAAGCTAAGGAAAATGATCCTCTCTTCCTTCCAACACCACTCAGATCTTACTCAACCAAGCCAAGCTACCTAGAAATCTAATTCAAAGATTCCAGATTCATTTCGGCAGCATCTGGTTACTCCCCAAGTCCCTCCCCCCCCTACTATGGGGGTCCTTGTGTATTTATAGGCTTTGAGAGAGATGACACCTCACCCTCTCATGCAAAATTAGTTGTTTTTTTAAAATGAAATATTTTTTATTATCCACCACCCCCTTGAGGTGGCAATCCCACATTTTTTTAAGGCCCCTCAAAAACGGGTAAATTTGGAATTAGGTTGATCCAAGGTTTAACCTATGTTAGCTTACCTGGTTGATTTGTACCCCTGAGTGGCAATTTTCTATTGAATAATAGGGATTTTGCACCCCTATTATATACTTCTCCAGACTTATTAGGACTCCACATATTTTCCTTGTACATAAAGTTGAAGGCCCCTCAAAAGTGGGTAAATTTGGAATTAGGTTGATCCAAGGTTTAACCTATGTTATCTTACCTAATTGATTTGTACCCCTGAGTGGCAATTTTATGTTGGATAATAGAGATTTTGCACCCCTATTATCTACCTCTCTAGACTTATTAGGACTGCACACATTTTCCTTGTACCTAAGACTTCATGTCTTAATAGATTTAGGACTCTGCGCCCTAATATTTTTCATAGATCCAAGACTCCACGTCTTGATCTTCCATGGGTTTAGGAATTTTCACCCTAACCTCCATGTCTTATCATCTATTCTTCTTGAAACTCCATGTTTCCATCAAGTTATTGGTTGTGAGCTTGTACCCATCCGATGGTCTTGTTGGCAAGGTCTTCTTTCCCTAGACTTGCACGCATCATAATTTCATAGCTTAAGATCATCAATTTAAAAATCATAATGAATGAACTTAATCATATTTTACCCAAATGTGCACATGACTTCCAGAGTCATTTTTTATCCGAGCATCCTTATAGGAAAGTAACTAAGTTCCCTGCCAAATCTTATTCATTACAATGTTAAGCATACCTAATTATGAAGATCATGTAACATCACTAGATCATAATCAACTATTTGTTCCACACAACAATGATCATCTATGTCACAATCATATATCCTAATCCATGTAACTAACCGGATGTAGAAAAGAAATATACACATAACAAGTTCTTAATCAAAATTTATATGAAACACATAATCAGACATATAAGCACACATAAGAAAATATATGATCATGTATATATAATATGTCTATATATATTAGTGTTCACGAGTCAAGTGACCTAACCAAGTACATAGCATATAATTCTTGCATACACAATCCATCAAAAATCACCATTTTCGGGTGTCATAAAACTATACTAGCCAAGATGGAACACTACAAACCTTGTGTACACCACTTTTCATTGGTCAATGTAACCAAAAAAGTTGCTTAAGTACCTCCACATATAGATCCTTTCCTTTGGAAACATAAATTTCAAGACACTGAATATTCCTTCATGGAATCCTCGTCATAACAATAAATAATCATGTAGAGCAGTTCCTTCGAAAAACCGTATTTTCCAAAGAATATTCTTCTGAAGACTCATTATTTCAAAGCCTTATTATTCTGAAAGAAATTTATCCTGAAAATATTTTTGGAAGATTACCTTTTCCAAAACCACAGCTTGTAATAGGTCCTTCTTGAAATATGTTTATTCCGAAAGATTAATTTTCCGAAGACTCGAACAAATATTTTCTAAAGAGTCAACTTCTCGAGGCCCTTATTTCCAAAAATATATGTTCTGAAGAATTTATTTTGAACCTCATTAATGGGGATGTACAGTGGCATTTCAATCACAGAATAGACCCGCATGAAGCATTCAATACATAGTGTGTGGAGTAAATAGGAAATTAAAACCTAATCTAAGTGAAATTACATGGTTATTCTCATTTGTTTATAGCCTTGTGAAGAATACTTGAATTGTTGGTTTTCATCAGCACAATTGAATATTTTTGCACACAAGTTGCACTTCAGTTGTTGGGTATGTGTTATATTCTTTGCATGGTTAGAACTAGTGTCCATTTTTAGGTGGTTTTTCAGCACATGGTTTTTGTCGATGGTTTTATATTTCCGGCTAAGGAATTAGGGTTGTTGACTAATCTGGTTATTGGATTATGGTTTTGGATGCTATAGGATCCTATATGTATATTGTATTGTAAACAATGTATGGTGTGAATAAATATAGAATATGTTGGTTTTCCTGGTTTGGGTTTCCAGGGGAAAAATCTTTGTGTAATGTGTGTATTTTCCATTAAATATTTTTTGTTCTTTTATTGAAAATTTGTTTGTAGTAAATAACTGTACAAGGTTAAGTTAAAATATACATCAGTCTGATACATTGTCGCAAACAAATCCTACTATTATCCTCTTATACTCACATTGTTTCCTATTTTAGAGGATTTCTAAATATCACGCTACAAAAGCTACAATGAAAAGGGATTGAGGAGCCATAGAAATCTTGTTGATACAAGGAAAATCTCATGATACTCTAATACTAGAAAATACCCACTACCATGATGGTCTGGATGGTTGCCTAACCTAGAGACAGATGTACGAGATGTTTGTGAAAGAACAATTTCCACTGAAAGATGAAGACTTAAATGTGTATCAGAATATATGGGCATGCAGACTGTATGCTATAGCAGTAAGACATGCTCTCATTCCATATATTGATGCAAAGAAGTGGGAATTTTCTCATTTGGATAAAGAGGGTTTCTCCATATTGAATTAAAGCAAACAACCCATGGCGTCATTGAAGATGGAATAAATTCACATTCGATATAAGATTCCTAAGAAGATATCACCTTTGAAAGCAGAGTTGATAGATAAATTCAAGGATGAATATGAAGATGTGGATGAAGTAATTCAAGAGTGGTGGCAAGAAGGAACACCTTTTGCACCAAAGGGAAATAAAGTGTTTTTGACACATAATATGATGGAACCCTACAGGCTTCTATTCGTCGTGATATGCAGGTTGTATGGTGAGGATAGCATCATACATTTCAATATAGAATGGACTCCAATGGAACAATATGTAGCAGATACTAGGAATATATTCAATCGGTCTTGGTGTTTGTCTATCAACGGTTTGTAAATAGAAGGAAGAGAACTAACACTAAAAACCCTAGGTTTTTACATGTATTATTATTTGATTGATGATATATGTGTTGTACATCATTTTCCTAGGATGATTTGGGAATGGAACCCTAGTTTATTCCAAATTCATGTGCAGTATTTCCAATTATGGGAGGACAACTATAAAAAACATATGTATGAGATTTGTGAGAATTTCTTAGTACCCCTATATGTTATCATTTATAAGCATAACCCCTTGAGGATATCCACAGAAATTATGTATACTATTAAAGAAATTAGGGATTGGTACATTGGGAAACATTATGCTTACATTAGTATTTATGGTAGCACAGGTGCTCCTCACCTGCTTCCTAAGTACATACCCAAAAAATTACTAATTAGAGAGATAGCATACCAAATGGTGGAGGTCAAGGTCACAGTTTTATTATCCACCAATTAAGAGAGATATTGACCAAGATTTCCTATAGCTATAGGGACACAAACTTTAAAAAATCATTCACATGCCAAAAAGGAAGTAGAATCCCTAAAATAATTGTTTTTGTGTGTAGAGAAACCTAGGCAGTATGATCCCAAAGGAATAGTTGAAAGACATCTGAAATCTGTAGAGTCAGTGCATCCCATCCAGCATGTAGAAAAACCATACGAATATACTTTCAGGGAGACCATGTACTTTGAGGAATCCCTATTGAAAATCAGAGATTAAAAAGAAAAATAAACAATAATATTGTTAGAGGAATAAAAGGGGAGAGAAATTAAGCAACAATGGGAAGTGTTAATCACCTAGGATATTATCCAAGAAGAGGCCAGAAAGAAAGTCAAGGAAGAAAAAGAAAAAGAAAAATAAAATAAGACCATAGGGGCCAATGAGAACTAAAATAAAAATCAAGTAGGATAGGCAAAGTTGACAATGAAATCCACAGAACAAGAATCAGCTAGGAAAGAAAAAGAAGAGAAACAAAGAAAAAGGGCAGAGAAAGAGGAATTTAAGAAGAAGAAAGATGAGAAGGATAAAGCTGAGAAGGAGAAGGAAAAGAAACAGAAAGAAGAAGAAAATATAAGAGCAATGGATGAGGCAATGAATAAAGAAGTAATGGAGATCAAGAGGAAAGAAAAGGAAGCAGTTGCTACACAGAGATTGGGAGAAGAACAAGAAAAATATACTCTTAGGCTCATTCCAAAAAATTCATGTACCAGGAATACCCATAGACCCTGGGACCCAATTAAATGTTATACAAGTGAGTCTGGATAGCACTATTAAATATGTAGTGGTATTTGAGGACACTTTACCATGTGTTGGGACATATTTCTACAGAAAATATAAAAGGAGAATAGCCACCAGGGATAACAAACACCAAATGTTGTTGGAAGAATCCACATGATCAAAACCAAAGGAGAGATCCATTTCATGGTCGTTGGGAAGTGAACCCAAGGAGAATTTCATTGAAACAACTTCAGCCCTACATGCATTTACAGGGGCTAATTTCAATACAGTGGGTGAATTGAGTGCTTCCTTAGATCAATGCGGACTTTAGGTGTCCTTATTGGAAAAGTAGTTGAAGCAACATGGGGATCAGATGGGAATAAACTTCACACATGAGATTAAGGATAAGGAATACATGAAAAGTGATGAATTTAATGACCTAAAAAAAAAGCACTCATGGGAAATGGATAAAATGAGAAAAGAGTATCAGGAACAGGTTGACATTTCAAACAAGAAAAAATAGAGTATCTTTGAATTGGAGCACCAACTGCAACAAATGAAAATCACAATGGAGAAAAATAACCAAGAGTTGAATGCTCTGAATATTTTCAGAGAAGAGGCCGCAGAGGTAAACAAATAGTTGAGGGAAACACAATCACAAGATTTTTGTGCATTAGGTGATTTTCAAAGGGCATTATGATGACCTGGTGATGTTTCAAGATCAAGTTTATGAACAGAGGAGCCAATACAAGGGCGCTCAGTGTGCATTTGATAAAGTTGTAGATTAGCAAGAAAGGCATATCCAGGCACCAGAAAATTTACATAAATATAGTGAAAAACATAAAATGAAGAATCAAATTATATTTGATTCATATAATAATAATAATAATAATAATAATAATTTAAGGTCACAGCCAAGACAGACACCAAATTGTTGTATGATACCCCCTTGTTTGTGGGACAAGAAATATTTGATGAGGTAAAGGAAGCCAGATAAATGGGAACCAAATCCTGCATTAGAATTTGGAACTTTTCCCATGAAATACTAGAAGATTTTGGAATAGAAATGATGGCATGCCTAGAGGAAGCAGATCCCATTGAGTTGAATCTTAAGGATGTGGAAGAGCACATAGATACTAGAAAAGACAAGATAAATTAGCTTAATCAGATAAACATTGATGGCTTGCACGAGTATTTGGTCAATCCTATTAATCTAAATACTTTATCCAGAGATTATGTCAAGAAAATTAGATAAGAAAACAAAAGAGATGTACTCATGTACAAGCCTTTTAAATCTTGATAAAACAAAGTTGTAATATGAAACATCTAAAATAGGAATTGAACAGTCAGTGAAACTAAAGAGACTCTCTTGTTTTTATAAAAGAGGGCTTAAGATATGGAAAAGGGACTTTTTCGCATTGTACACGAGAGATGGTATTATTACCTCCAGTTGAATAAAGAGAAAGATCCAATTTGAAAATTGTGATTGTTGATGAATATGCATGAGACTATTCTTTGCATGTTTTTCTTGTTTGAGAATTATTGAATATTGTTGTATGAACTATTTCTACATAAATGTTTAAGATGCTTATGCTTTCATTGATTTCCAGAAGAGTACAACAATAATGTTTACATTTAAATATACAACTATTTGTGATGTATCTATAGCATTGTAATTTTAATATATTGTTAATAGATATGAACTATTTATGTTATTCATAATACCACTTATCATTTTGCTCATATCATTGGTTTTTACCTAATCAGGATAGGACAGGATAGTGTAGTGTTAAAATATGATAATTTAGTTAGTTGTAGTTAATTTGTTTAAAACATATTTAAATTCATATTAGAACATTTTGTTCTCAAATTCATAATTGAAAATATTTAGAGTGACAACCAGGCCCACACACTGGTCAGAAGTGTTATCCCAAACGAGAGTAATCCTAATTGGGGCTTTCCATCGGGAACTCTCCCTTACCTGCTTGACAAGCCAATTGGACCCTTCAACAAGGGGTTAATCCAACATCAATTTATAAGAAAATTAAAGTCCAAAGAAAAGAATTTGAGGATATTGATATGGGTTAGGAGAGAGCTAATGGTTTCTCATATGGAGTTAAAGTGAAGTAGGTAAAGAGTAACAAAAAATTGGGTTACTATTTTGTGACATCATGAATCGAAATCTAATTTTAGGAGACTCAAAACATTTTTATTTTAACGAAAATGGATAAAATGTATATTATAAAAAGTTGCAGTTGAGATAGAGAATGAGATAATACAAAAAATATTGTTGTATTTAAGATAACAATCCATTACTAATAGACAATATATGTTGTAAACAAATAATTCCAAGTCAAACTTTGTTAGGGATTTCAAAAACTTTTTATTAGTGTAAAGTTTTTAAAAACTCCTAAGACTAATATCATTCTACATGACGTGAAAAAATAATGAAAAACATGTTTACTGAGAAATTCATCTTGGCTAATGTTGGTGGGATGATATTCTAGATTCCGAAGTTCATACCTTCAATCATTTGATTTATTGTTTCTTCTTCCTTGGGATATTCTATGGTTGAATTCATTGATATTCTAAAGTTTGAGGCAATTGGATGGGATCCTTTACTAAGATTGTAGACCATGTTCCTTAGAATGGAGCATTCAACTTCCAGAACCTAAATTTGCATCTTCTATTGAATAAGAGTGTCCATGATCACTTCATTTTGAGATATACATTGATGTTCATTATCAGGAACCTTGGTGGTCATCGAGAGTATAGATTTTTTGTTGTTGTTTATGAAATCCTCATGTTTATGTAGCACCCTATGAAATTCTTGGACTTCCCTATAATCCACATCTATAAAATTCCTCTATAGCCTAGATATAGGATAGATAAAAAGCACACGAAGGAAAAATTTGAGAGAACCAAACCAAAATTTACAAACAAGTAGATGCAACAAACCAAAATGGGATTCCAACACAAGAAGAAAAACACACAAAATATTGGAATTGAGAACATAGGAGAGCAAGATGGTCATGGAAAAATGGATTAAAAATTATTCTTGGAGTCTAACAAAACCTCCAATCACCTCCAATCACACCCAGGAAATACCCAAAACCCCTAACAACCAGGACACAAAATAGAAACATCGGACCAATACATGCAATTTGAATTAGGAAAAGAAATGAATTCCAACTGTGCACTAAAGTAGAGCACCATACCAAGGAAGAAACTACCAAGGGCCAAACCCAACACTTTGATAAATGACCATGGAGAACCAATAGGATTCAATTAGAAATGATTACCTAAGAAATTAACCAAACTGGAGCCAACCACCACCAATATTCGTTGCTAAATAAGTCACCTACGATATGTGCCATTATCCTACCTTTTCCCCTACATTAATCCACTTCTTGCTTCAAATTTGCAGTTGATCTTAATGATTTTCACATGTGAATATTTCATATAGGTGATGCGCTCCACATCTCATCTCCCATTGGATATCATACGATGTCTTGGGTACATTGAAAAAAATAATATAGTGAATTTGTAACATGTACTAATGTCTAATGAACCTTGGATAAAACTTAGGTGATAGATTGTAAATAAACACCCCCATTTTTCTTTAATATTCCTTCATTTAATTTAAAAGTCTCATTTTCAAGGATGTATGTTTTTTAATCGAGGGCCTCGAAACTTGAAAAAATGTAACCTCCTTGAACTAAAGGGTCTCCTTTTGGATTCTCACCATGAGTTAGGTAATCTTGTTATTGAATGGAGTTTTATTGGTGTTCATTATATTGATAATTTTGCTAAAGTCACCAATAATTATTAAGTTTATCACTCTAGCTACATTTAAAGAGAGAAGTTCTTGGAGGGGAGCATACACCTCATTTTGATTTTTTGTGGTTATCCCTAAACCCTATGCATAATCTAGTTCCTATTTTCCCATGAGATCAAGGATGACCCCCCTGCTCCTATCACCCCTAGGAGACTCAAAACATTCAAAAAAGTATTCATGAAACATTTATGAAAAATAAGCGAAGCACTACTACAATGTATGTAATAATGCATTCTAAAAAAACTATGTCGATATTGAGTAGTTAACAATGAAAAAATCGAAGTATCTTGACAAGACTATTTTGTAGTGAATGAAGTTTCTTTCAAAATTGGTATGAATTCATGTGTACATTATGATTGAGGTGGATAGGTATGTGAGATATTATTTTATTTACTAGAAGACAATGACTTGATTTCTTGTGTAAGCCTTGGAAAATGGGATGGAAAGGAAGCATATAAATAGGTTTTAGCACATGCTATTGGTACTGAAAATGAGGAGAACTTAATGGAATTTTTAAACATGTCTTCATGAGATGAGATCCTAATGGAATATTGAAGGGTGATGAAAGTGAATTTGTTTGTTTCATCATCTAGTTTCCATATGTAGTTTAATATGAAATAATAATGTTTCTATGATGGGAAATAATTAAATTATCCTTGGTGCACATGCGATAAAAATGTTATACACATGGTTATATATGAAATTAATATTGGAATACTAAGAGTGGGGGTGAGTCAATATGAGAAATTATACCACTTTTAACCACTATAAAAATGTCAACTTCATCAATTGTGTATCATCAGTATATCATGAGCATATAAACATAAGAAACATCACATCAAATACACAGTACACCAAAATTTATGTGGAAACCCATATGGGAGAAAACCATGGATTTTTTTCTTATATATCAAAGAATACATTCATTAGAAGCACCAACTTCCCAATTCTCCAGTAGCAATTGGACGAATGCTACGACCCCCTATTTACAGGCTCCAACCTGAAGGAAGCTACAATTTCTTGAATTCTCTGGCTCCAACCGGAAGGAGCCTACAACCCCCTGATTCTCAGGCTCCAACCTGAAGGAAGCTCCAACTCCCTTTGCTCTCTGGCTCCAACCAGAAGGAGGATACAATCCCCTGATTCTCAGGCTCCAACCTAAAGGAAGCTCCAACTCCCTGAATTCTCCAGCTCCAACTGGAACGAGGCTACAACCCCTTTTTCTTTCCCTTCCCTACCACCCTAAAATATAAGTGTAGACCAATTTTCACTACCACAATCACTTCCATTGTCACTGATACTCAACATCCACAAAACTAGCTCTTCTCACATGGATATCATCACCAAACCGTGTACATCAAATTGTCTCAAACATGCATATCAACCTGTGCCATACCATGTACATCAACCTATATCAAACCATGCATCAACCATGCACCAACACCTGTACCAAACCATGCATCAACTATGCACCAACACATGTACCAAACCATGCATCAACCATGCACCAATACCTATACCATACCATGTATCAACCATGTACCATATCTTGCATCAAACTTGTTCCATAACATCAACCATATACCATATTTCATACCATATATCATGCATCAAACATATACCATACATCAACCATATACCATTATCCATATATCATGCATCAAACATATATCATACCATCAACCATATACCATGAGATGTGCCTCAACCATATATCATATCACTCATGATATGCCCCAATCATCACATGCACCATGTACCATAATATATCAACAAATAAGTTCAACAAAGTACCAAAGCATGTACCAAGATCACCAACATATGCCTCTAACCATGTTCCATATCATCAACCATATACCTCAAACAATATGTCAATCATCCATAGACCAAGTACCATAAGATATACCAAGCAAGTATTATCAATGGTGTACCTCAACCAAGTACCAACATCAATAGGTGTATCTCATACATGTGCTACCATATACCAAGTGTGAACTTCAACTATGTATCAACATCATCCAGAAATGTACCTCATATAAGTGCCAACTCCATGCACCTAATATGTGCCTCAATCATGTGCCAATGTCTCAACAATATACCAATCATGTATCAAGAATGCAACATAACCATAGCATGAAACTCTCAAATCAAACACATAATCATACATGTAACCTGTAGATGACATGTTGTATCAAATATCAAACAAATAGACCAACCTTGGCATCAACAACCCGGTACAAGCATTCTCCTTCACTTTCATCTTGTCCTCACAGGACAAAGACTACCTCTCACACAGGGCCTTATGTGATGAGAACTATGCAACCTGTGGGGGTTCCTTGTGTGACACCCTCAAGCTAACCCGTGAGGGCCTGCTAAATTAGGGTTACAAAAAAACCCTTGCTCTTTGTATCTCTGAAACTTTTTCTTGTCTTGTGCACTTTCTCCATTGCCTTAAACTCGACCTCATATTTTCCAATAGACCAAAATATTCTCATAAGATAGATATTCAATGAATATGTGTGTGTGTGTCCTTATGAGAGACTCCTTGAGGTGTATTTATACTTTTTCCAAGTAACTTCTCTCCTTAATCTTAGGGCTTCTTGAACTTTCTTGTTGCAACAACTTTACCCTCTCATTAATGACTTGTAACCAATTAGGGGCTTCTTGACCATTCTTCGGGGCTTCCAACTTCATGAGGGAATATCTCCTTGATCGTGAGGAACCACATGGAATACCACCTATCACCAGAAACAGAAAGAAAAGGAATATACATCCATGAGTGTGTTACATGCATTTGCATTGTCTGTCATGTCCTTATTCCTCAAACAACTTCGGGTCTCATGACCACCCCTCCGGGGCTTCATGTAGAATTCATCAAATGCACCCATCACATATGCTAACATAAACCACTCTTGTTGACATCACTGATAACTAACTCACCATCAATATCGATCACAATTCTGGGGTATCTTGAACACTCAGAGGTTTGAAATCAATGACAACCAACTGTCCAATAATCTCCCCCTTTGGCATTGATGGCAACACCAACATTTATGGTAAAACTCATAGTCCAATATTCATGATCCCTCTGTGACCATTTCTCCTCATCAATATTTCTCTCTCTCCCCCTTTGACATCAATGGAAAAGGGTATCTCTCCTTGGGGTTTCTCCACCTATCTTCATGCATCTATTCTTTCACATGTTTTTGTCCTCATGTTTCTTTCCAAGTTCCTCTTATCTTTTGATAGCAAAGAGCGACTCCCCCTGAAAGTATACATTCTATGAAAAATTATTCTTTAAATTCATGTGCTTGACTCTTTCTCTTCTGATCTCTCTCTTTCTCTCCCTTTGACATCATTGGAAAAAGGATAACTCCCCCTGTCGATTTGTATCCCCCTATTTGCATGCTACTGATCTTCCTTTATAGAACTATTTCTCTGATGATTTATCTTCCCTTGACTTCTCTGCAAGATGTAGAACAATATGGGACTTCATGTGTATGTTTCATTTCCTCTCTTCCAGTGTTGTTTATTGCCCATTGGTGCTTCCTCTTGTAAATCTCTGACATATATAAAAAGCATTCAAAATTTCTTGACTTCAAATATTCATTTACTTGTCATGTTCACTTGACCATATTATTCAACAATGTTCCTATGAAGATATATCTTTTGTTGAAGATTTCTCTTTCCTTTTTATACTATACCTTTCACCACTTTTCTTCTTGTGACCAATTTATTCCACTTGTCCACTGATTCTATTAATTCCCATTTTAGATATGCTATGTCATATATCTGTCTAGAACTGCCAATGATCTCATATATCCATCTATGTCCATATGTCATAAATTTTCCATAATGTTGACCCATCTGTCATTGTACTATCATGAAGGCTTCTTTTTTAAAATTGATCATCACATATTCATGTTTCTTAGACTGAATCAAATATTTTTGTTGATTTGTTATACATCCTTGAACCTGTAAGAATATATCCCTACTTGGAAAGTGTGTCAATTATATTCCTTTGATATATGCATGGGAGCATTGCTTTGTAATCAATCAATCTATCATTATGTACTTATGTTATCTGACTTATTTGAACATGTCTCTGCAAACACTTCAAATTGCTCAAAGGATGGTTCTATGATATGTAGTAGCTACTGCACCGACTCAACCTATTAAATATTCATATTTATTGGGATTCTCCAAGTCGGATGGCTCGGAACAATGGAGGAATCTTCCCCAATGCGAAGTAATCTTCATCTTCATATGTAGACTCAGCATCTCTCTAAACTCTGATTTCTTCCTTTTTTCCTTTGGATTCATTATGATCTTCCACTACAATTCCTGAAAGTACAATCTCTTGGGCATGTTCTTTATTCACCTTCTCTTCTTTTCTTCATTGCACTACTGCAAATCCTACAATATCTGGGACATATTCTTTATTCACCTGCTCTTCTTGTCTTTCTTTTCTTTTCCAAACCTTTGTGTATCTGACATCGATGTTTTCTTTCATGGAAGGCTCTATCATGCTTCTACAATTCTGAGTTATGTGACCATATTTGTGGCATTTGTAGCATTCAATGTTATGTGGGGCCACATAATCATTTCTTTCTTGAAAATTTCTTCCATAAGCCATGCAATCTATAGCTTTATGTCCAAAGTTAGTACAATTAAAACAATGACCATAAAAGAAATTTACATATCTGGGAGTGAATGATATTTTTTTGGTGTAGTCCTTCTTAATTCTTGTCTTGGATGATCTTTATCTTCTCTTCTATTGATCCCTTCATTATGATTGAATATTCTTTTTTGCTTGAATGTCAAAGGTCATGTGGAAGATGTATCTCTATTATACTCAATTTTGTTTTATTCTTGCTAACCATGATTCCTTCATTTGAGTACTTCTACATAACTCTTTCTCTTTTCTTCATTCTTCTTATTGTATCTTGAGATTTTCCCGGCTACTAGGAACATGCCAATACCATATTTAACCAATATTTAGACTACAAGATGGCCCTTACAGTCAGAGGAGGATCCCTCAAGGATCAGATTAAAACTGTTGGCTACCCACGGTCACTGAACATCAACTTGAACATAAAATCACAGTGGCCAAATTTAGGATGATAAAAGAAGGATAAACAGAGTTAAGATAAATGACAATAGGTTGAATAAATGGTTGTAAACCACTCAGATCAAAGGCCTAATCCATTGGGAACAAATTCATCCAACATAGCATAAAAGGTTAATAATGAAAGATGGAAGCAGAGGGGGAAACATAAAACCTAATATCAACAGTGAGTGAGAAAGTATCTACAAATCTAAGATGAATAAAGTGAATTGTTGGGCATATTAAAACAATGAATCCAACATACAAAATGAACCTTTAAATCTGGTCATTATCAAGAATGGATCCAGACTCAACATTTCCAAAAAGTAACTTGCAACTGTATGTATATTTTAATTGAATATGACTATGTCATTTAATAAAATAAAACATATTAGAAGTGGTTGTTGTACCAAATTTATATATACCATTACATTCAATCTTGTTGTACATTACAAAGTACAAGAAAGAAAAATGGATGGATTTAAAGAAGCTTAACACGGAAAAAAGATAGAAGAACAAAGTTCTGATGAAAAGAAGTAGTGAATCCATACGTTAATCCATTTCTGGGGAGATTACAATAGCCCTACGGGCTTCCAAAAAATACATCCTTCCTACCACGGAAAATTTTCTAAGTTTCTCCCTCCTGCTCCTGTCTTCAACTGTTGCTTTTAAATTCCTCCACTGTTGAATGACTGCCTTCATTCTTGGAACTAGTTGCTCAACTATTTCCTAAAACTCTGGGACAAATTTTCCAAAATAGAATTTTGTTTGAAGAGGATTTTGAGGCTCTTGAAATCTCGATTCCATGTGTTGTCCCATTCCTCTAAAAAGTAGGGAGTTGTTATGTGCATTTAGCTACCAATAGCATTATACTTCTAGCTAACCTTGTTCTGGTATTTTTTATAATTGAACATTAGCCTGTATCATCGATTGTTCACCTAGATTTTCTCTAGATGTTGCTATACCATTTTATTGCATAAGCATGCAAAGGTTCATTTATAAATACAATTAGAGCCTTGTCAGCATTGCTCCAACCAGGTGACCATGTCCTTGCCAAAAGTGCATTGTTGGCCCTTTTGACATCATTGATCTGAAAACAAAAGAAAGTACCTACAAAACAAAAACACCTTCAAGTACATGTGAATTTTTACATAAATTGCCACAAGACCTGTGCATCGAAGACTATTAATGACTAATGTAATTACTTAGGAGAAATAAAAAATTCTCCATCCTTGTTATTAACTCCATAAACTATCCAAAAAAATTCCTATCAGGTAGTTTACTTTTATCTGACTTGAGATCTAATTCATTCCTTTGTCGCCACTAGGGGTTAGCACTGTCATTTATTTATTGAATTCCTGAAGACTTCTCACCTCCATTAAATTCCATAGATGACCACCAACTACTTATAGATATCTAATTGCTCCTAAAGAAACAACACATGATTGAAATGGTATTAGAAGTCGACCCTTTTTTTTTTACTTTCAATTTTTTTTCATTAAGTAAACACCACTCGACTACCACGGTCACAATACCAAAATGATGATATATTTTTCATCTAGAGTGATCTTTACGGATTTATATTTTCTGGATGAGGGAATATAACAACTACAATCTTGCAATCTTGTGTTGAAATGTGAAATACCATCTAAGTTTTTGATATTTGGTTGACTTGGATCTCTAACTCTTATACTTGAATGGGATAAGCCTTATAACGTTGGATCGTCGCTTTGTTGGCACGATCAATATGCATCGTGGATTATTCAAGTTGCGCGAAAATCCATTTTCCATCATATTTATGTTGCAGCATTTAGCTCTTGGGTGTATGTGATACACATGAAGCTTGTCTTTTGATTGCTCTCGATTATTGTTTTGAGCACTTAGGTGCTTAATCCTTGATGTGGGATCATACTTCCCTTGCATTCGAGCACTTGATACCCTGTGGAAAATGAGTGTTGAACATATGGTTGTTGAATATATAGAATGAGCATAGGTGTTAGAAGCATGAAACTTTAGAAGCTTGGCACTATAGCCTTTAACATTTGAAACTTATGACTACCTTTTATTTGTGTAGGTGTATGATAAGCACCTGGTGCTTGACACTATTTACCCTTTGAATATAGATTTATTTGGACCAAGGATTCAAATTTTGAAATGAGAAGGAATATCCCGGTTTCATGCTGGTATTACAAGAATTTTGGCAATGTTGATCCATGCTAAAACACTTCCTTTTTGGCAACCTGGACTGCTTCTCTTCAACTTTCTTTTATGATGATGTGGATGTTTCTCTCTCTTCAATGTTTTTGTTGAGCTTGACAATTTTAAATCTTAATGTGACAATTTCTTCTTCAAGCTTGTCAACCTCTTCTTCTTTATTCATCATCTAAATCTTCATGACTTCTTCCATTCTCTTTTCTTCTTCAAGTTGGATTTTCAAGGAGATGATTTCTTCTTCACGTCTTTTTCTTGTTGATTGAATTCTACTTAAAGCTAGTTTAAATCCTCAGATCTTTCCTTGAGATGATTTGTCAAAATATTCTATCTTTTATGCTTCCTTTCTTTGTGCTACTATTTTGGCTTCCAAACATTGTTTCTCTTCCATATGAATTTTGTATGTTTCTTCAATCCTTATAGCTTCTTCTAGTTGAGATTTTAGATTCATGATGACATGTTGGGATTCTTCATAACTTTCTTGAGAATTGTTCATGACCAATTGTTCTTCAAGAGACTTGTTTTTTTTCCTTTCTTTCATTAATTCGTCTAAAGCACTAATTAATTTTTCTTCAAGATCTATTATGTCTTCTTCACAATCTTCTTCTTCTGAATCTGTTTAACATGATGAGCATCTTTCTTCTTGTTCAGATTTAGCCTCTTCTTTGTTATGATCAATGTGCTTTGGCCCTGTGGTGGGATGATATTTCTTTGAATACATATTTTGTACCCTTTCCCAAATTTCTTTGGTTGATGAACATTTTCCCACTTTCTCTCTTATCATATCGAGTAATCCTTCCCAGATGAAATTCATTGCTATTTTGTTGTTTCTTTTCAATTCCTTCTTGGTTGCAGTCTTCGATTTCTTTGTAGAGGTGTATCATGTAAAAACTGAGTACCAAACAGCATACCCTTCTTCTCTTAGAAATGTTTTCATCATGTCTCTCCACAACTCATAGCTCAGCCCATTCTGGCTATCAAATGGTGGTACTATGATCTCAACGTACTCCGTGATATTCCTTCCATTTTTTGTAAATGTGGATGAACCTGCAAAGATAAGATCTAGCTAGCAAGAATACATACACAGTTTGCAAAGAAAAGAGAAAAGAGAGAAACAAGAGAGAAAGAATGGAAGAATTGTATTAACAGTATTCCACGCTCAAAGAGTGAATAATTTACAATAGATATAGGTTACATGAGTAACTAATCTGCCATAGTAGTGATCTAGAGAGATCTAGACACTCACTGACAGACACTGGAGTGAACTGACACCTATTCCTAGTTAACTAATCCATGTAATTGTCAGTTAACTGAGACATGTGTGTTGAAGTTAGAGAGACACATGCAACTACTAGTGATAAAACCAAGGCTTCCATGCATGAGTGACTTCCACTAGTCTAACAAAGTGTAACTAACTATGAGCTGAAGAGGAACGCCCTATTTTGTAGGGGAATATCCTTAGAGAGAATATTCTCATATAAGGAATCATTCTCAACATTGGACTATCAAACTTAGGAAAATAATTCTAGGTGAGTGTGTAATATCTCCAACACCCCCCCTGAACACTACTAGGGTGTACATGATGAATGGGTTCCGGCAACAGAGGCCATGTTAGGTACCCATTGTACAATGCATATAAGAATGAAACACTAAAAAATGAGGAAAGAGGAAAAACCTCATGGGAAAAACCCCCCATCAAGGTACAATGCATAAGAAAAAACAAAAAAATGAGAAGGAACAAATAGAAGTTGCTAAGCAATTGTGTCCTTCACTCCATGAAGACCTCGCAACTATGCAAGTTGGTGCTCGTTGAAGATTTTGTTGAAGATGTATATGTCTACATAGATCTGATGAAGTAGATGCACCAGTGAGATTTCCACACATATCCACATTCTATTTTTGTAATGAAGAAGATCTAAATGAAGTTTGGATGAAATTTTGAAAATCGTGTGGTTGTTTGTGGAAAAATGCTAAAAATTTACGGCTTTAAAATTCTCATAACTTCATTTCCCGGAGTTTGTTTCGAACGATTTTTTTTTAATTGGGTATTTTTCCAAGAAGAATTAAAATATATTATTTGTTTCTACAAATTCTTCTCAGAAAATATCATAATTGAATCTGATGTGTGTGTTCTCCTTTTTGTCTCCCTATATGCATGCATGTTTCTCCTGCGATGCATGCAGGGCGCATGAAAAATTTTCTGCATGTGAATATTGAGATGCATGCATCATATATTCCATATTAAATTTATAAAACAAATCTAAAATGGAGTAGACATCATCTGCAATTAATGGAACAAGAATTTGAGCAGATATTTGTGTCAAAGACTCTTCAAAATAAGAAGCTTGATCTTCTGATGGTTTCTCTACTTGATCTATCTTGTCAACCTTTTTCATGCAGTCTTCCTTATTCCCAAATAGAACCTCCAATCGGGTTCATAATTAATTTGGAGTTGATTCTTGTGATTCATCATATACTTAATGGAAAATTTTAGGAGAAATAGACAAGCAGATACATCCTATGGCCATATCTTGTCTATTGAGAAAGTCATTTTTCTTATCGGTGGAATCAAGCTCTACTTCCATTGCCATTGTTATTTGGAAAAAGCATCTGCATCTAAGCTGGAGAATAATTTTTTACTTCCACTCCAAATAGTTAGGAGGCATGAGAAGTATTGTCAGTGAATAATCCATTTTTTATGTGTTCGTCAATCTTCAGTACCTGCAAAAAGAGTGTGGTGTGTCTTTTTCCTAGCAATCCATTGGCTCCAATACCATGTAAATTTGAATGAACCTGCACATATAAGATCTATATAGCAAGAATACATACACCATACACAGTTTGCAGAGAAAAGAGAAAAGAGAGAAAGAATGGAAGAATTCTATTAACTGTATTCCACACTCAAAGAGTCAATAATTTACAATAGGTATAGGTTACATGAGTAACTAATGCACCATACTAGTTATCTAGAGAGATCTAGACACTCATTGACAGAGACTGGAGTGAACTGCCACCTATTTCTAGTTAATTAATCCATGCAATCATCATTTAATTGAGACACATGTGTGGAAGTGAGAGAGACACATGCAACTATTGGTGATAAAACTGAGGTTTCCATGCATAAGTGACTTACACTAGTTTAACTGAGTGTAATTGACTCTGAACTGAAGAGGAACACCCTATTTTGTAGGGGAATATCCTTAGAGAGAATATTCTCATATAAGGAATCGTTCTCAACATTGGACTATCAAACTTAGGAAAATAATTCTAGGTGAGTGTGTAATATCTCCAACATGGTTAAACTAGTTCCTGAAGGAACTAGCTCTGATACCAATTATTGGAATACTAAGAGGGGGGGGTGAATCAGTATGAGCAATTATATCAATTTTAACCACAATATATAAATGTCAACTTCATCAATAATGTATCATCAATATATCATGAGCATATAAACATAAGCAGCATCACATCAAATACACAATACACCAGAATTTACGTGGAAACCCAAATGGGAGAAAACCACGAAATGTTTTCTTATATATCAAAGAATACATTCATTGGAAGCACCAACTTACCAATTCTCCAGCTACAATTGGAATGATGTTATGACCCCCTATTTATAGGCTCCAACATAAAGGAAGCTACAACTCCCTAAATTCTTTAGATCCAACTAGAAGGAGGCTAAAACCCTCTGATTCGCAAGCTCCAACCTGAAGGAAGCTCCAATTCCCTGTGTTCTTCTGCTCCAACTGGAAGGAAGCTCCAACTTGAAGGAAGCTCCAACTCTCTAAGTTCTCCAACTCCAATCGGAAGGAGGCTTCAACCATGTACCAACATCATCCAGAAATGTACCTCATGTAAGTGCCAACACCATGCACCTAAGATGTGCCTCAATCATGTGCCAATGTCTCAACAATATACCAATCATGCATCAAGCATGCACCATAACCATAACATGAAACTCTCAAATCAAACACATAATCATACTTGTAACATGTAGATGACTTGTTGTATCAGATATTAGACAAATAGACCAACCCAGTACAAGCATTATCCTTTACGTATGTCTTGTCCTCACGAGACAAAGACTACCTATCACATGGGGCCTCGCATGACGAGAACTATGCAACCCATGGGGGTGCCTCACATGACTCCCTCAAGCTGATCCACGAGGGCCTGCTAAATTAGGGTTACAGAAAAACTCTTTCTCTCTACATCTATGAAACTTTCTCTCTTATTGTGCACTTTATTTGTTGCCTCAGACTCGGCCTCAGATTCGCCTATCGACCAAAATATTCTCATAATATATATATTCAATGAATGTGTGTGTGTGTGTGTGTGTGTGTGTCCTTATGAGAGACTCCTTGAGGTGTTATTATACTTTTTCCAAGTAACTTCTCTCCTTAATCTTAGGGATCCTTGAAATTTCTTGTTCTAAAAACTTGAACCTTTCATTAATGACTTGTAACCAATTAGGGGCTTCTTGACCATTCTTTAAGGCTTCCAACTTCATGAGGGAATATCTCATAATTGTGAGGAACCACGTGGTGTACCACATATCACCGAAAATGGCATGACAAGGGCTATCCATCCATGAGTGTGTTACATGCATTTGCACTTTCTTCCATGTTTGTATTCCTCAAACAACTTTGGATCTCATGACCACACCTATGGGGCTTCATGTAGACTTCATCAAATTCACCCAACACATTGGTTGACATCAACCACTCTTGTCGACATCAATGATATCTAACTCACCAACAATATCGATCAAAATTCGAGGGTATCTCAAATTCTCTAAGGATTGACATCAATGAGAACCAACTTTCCAACAATTAAAATTCAAAAAGGGCATATTATCCACAGTGTTTTTGAGTTATATGAAATGACACCAAAATTTCTCCTAATAAGATATACATATTTATCATAAGTTTAAATTTGGGTTTATATATTTCCATTACTTTCTTCATCTTAATTTGTTTTAAAATAGTAGGAATTAAATCCTAATTTGGAACCAAGAAAAGGATGGGAAGAAAATTTGGACAAGCAAATTATGGAATTTCAACCAACCCTCTCTACTAGATAATTGAATATTATGAATAATTATGCCATGAATAGAACAAATGATTAAAATGTACACACTTTCATAATTAATTCTTGATTATAAATGAAGCTTCTTAGTATTTAGATAACTTATACCTAGAGAAACATGTGTTGCCAATTATAGTTGGCCCTTAGATCAATGTCCAAGAACGTGTAGTATGCTTGTCATGTTAGAACTAGAACTATTTTGAATGTTTTTCATTAAATTCAAAGAATTGCACAATATTACAACAAGGTTCATCCAACTAGAGGCATAGAGTGTTGAGCACACACTTATATTGAGAGGGGGGATGAATCATTATAAGACAATTTTTTTTTACTTTTTCAAACATTCATCAACCATAGGAAAATAATAACATATGAGATCTATTTACTATAGAACATGGAACAAAATATTTACATGGAAACCCTTTCACGAGAAAACCACAAAACGTCTCTTTATAATTCTTTGTAGGCACCAACCTACTGGCAGGGAAAATTTTAGGGGCTAATTTTCCATGCTTTTTCCCAAAAAATGATTTGTCAGTTACCATTTTTTTTTTTAAATGATTCACCCAAATTCTATGGGATAAAAATGTTTTACCTTACAAATATCCAAAATTTAATAGAAATTATACAAACTCCTTAGAAATTTGAATATTTTTACAAAAATGTCGCCAAACCTTTTATAGTTTGCATATAAAGGACTAGTAATATTCGTTGATTTTCTACATTTTAACAAGATAAATTTCCATTCTTAAAAATATCCTTTCCTACTGGAAACAGCAATCCCCACTGGTACAAACCCTAGTAGGCACCAACCTACTCTTACAGATCTCCATAGACATCAATCTACTAGAGACACCAATCCCCACAGCTAAGCACCAACTTAGCAAGAGACACGAATCTCTTTGTTTGACCAATAACAACCTTCAAGTTACAATTTTTTCTTTAGTATATATAACTTCTTCAAAACATGATAGCATTTACATTACACTCATTAAGTCTACTTGTTACTTCTACCTTCATTAGGTCTGACCAAACTTTGAATTTTCAAATGAAATTTATGCTAAATTTTCCAAAGCTTGTTGGTTTTGGCCTCTTCCCAAGAACGGACCTATACATCATGCCATGTATCCAATTTTACAAATATGATTCTGAAATTTTTACCTGAGGTACTTGGATATGTCTCCTCGTATCCCTAAAATTTTCACAGTCTAAAAAGTCCAAGAAAAGAAGTTATAGAGAAAATGCCAAGATGACCTATTTGAAACTGATTTCGGGACCTTTCAGAAACCATAAATTACATAGAGTATATTTCATAAGGTATGGAAAAAAAAAAATCTTAAAGTTTTACCTAAGTTACTTATGTATGTCTCCTCAGATCCCTGAAAATTTCACAATATGGAAAGTACCAAAAAATAAGTTATGGAGAAAATGCCAAGCTGGCCTATTTGAAATGGATTTCAAGACCATTTTGAAACCCTAACTTCCACAGGGTATATCTCATAATGTATAGCGAAAAAAAGTATGAAATTTTTACTTGAGGTATTTATGTGTGTCTCCTCATATCCTTGAAAATTTCACAGTCTAAAAATTCCTAGAAAATAGGTTATAGCGAAAATTTCAAATTGACATGTTTGAAACTGATTTAAGGACTATTCTAAAACCTTAACTTCCACATGGAATATCTTATAGAAACAACATAAAAATAAATAAACACATGTACCCATAGATCTCACCTTTGTCTGCTCAAAATTTCACATTCTGAAACATCCCAGAAAATAAGTTATAGTGAAAATGTCAAACTGACTTATTTGAAACTTATTTCAGGAGAATTCAGGAACCTTAACTTCCAGAGGGAATATCTAAGAAACAATAGTGAAACAATGTCTAAAATTTTTACCATATGCATCAAATAATCTCACCTATGCCTCCTCAAAATTTCATTGTCTGAAACATTCCAAAAAACAAGTTATAGTGAAAAATCCAAAGTGATTTTGCAACTCTCCCCTTTTGGAATGATATCCAATCTTTGCTCATCCACTTCTTCAAAGTCTATTACATTTTTCATCCACACAATTTCTCTCAATAATTTATATTTTTATACTTTATCGTAACCCTTCATGAAGGGACATGTTAATTCAAAAAGACACGGAACCCATTAATTAAATAATTAATTCCCTTTTTTATTTCACTTTTCCAAATACCATGGGATTCCAAACCAGTGGGTTTGAAACCACCATTTCACTTTTTATCTTTTCACGTGTCTCTTTTTTTAATATACTTGTAAACCTTTATATATATATATTGAGAATGTTGTGTGTATTTATAAAGTTGTAATATGACATTAATGATAGCATTAATCCTTTGACATCAATGACAATAATTTCAACAATATCGCCCTTTGTCATTGATGGAAATCCTGCATCGAAACACATGATCCACCAGGAATAGAAAGAATTTTCCCCCTTTCTGCAATTATCCTCCTTTGACATCAATGGAAAAGGGATGATCCCCCTGAGCTTGTGATTCTCCTTAATTAGCACTCAATAATGAGATGGATATTACTCCCAATTTTTGTCTCTTAATTTGTTCTGACTACAAAAATTGCTCAAACACGTTAAAGAAACACTCTTGAAGAAGTGTGAACATTGTCACCAATAATGGAAGATAATAAGTCTCTATCAATCCAAATAGTCTATGTATCCAACATAAGCAGTAGTACATCTCTAACAACATTCGAACATGTTTCGGTCAGTCTTAGTAAATCCAAGTCGTTTCAACAAGAAATAGTTGAGTCAAAAAGAAGACATCAGTTGGGTTCGCATATCAACAACTTCAAGTATTCACCCCCTTGAGGGATCAATAAGTAGAAGAAATAGTTCTCATCGAAAATTCCAATCGATGGACAATCTGGTCAAAACTCAATCGAAACTCCAGTCAACTATGATGTCGGTTCGATCCTCGATCGACCACTTCCAAGGAAATCACCAGTAAGTAAGAGGAACATTACACCACTCTACAAATGATGATGCACAATGATATGAAGTCCTCAAACATCTATTCAAATTATTCCATGACCATCCATCAATCCAACCATAATCTATCTTGGTCGTTAGCAATGATCCATAATTATGTGTTTCACGTACCTTCTACAATTATCCGAAAGCATGATTCCCATTCCTTCAATTTTTATTTTGAGGATGATGATAGGTAATATATTTTTGTTTTGGTTGAATGAAGGAATTAGGCTCAAGGTCAGGTTCACTTACAAGAGTAGAACAACCCGGCATATCAGCAATAATTTCATATATGATAGAATGTTAAAATTATGGCATCTATGAAATAGGAAACTCATCAATATGTCCAGCACAATCAATAGTAGTTTTCTCTTCTGGAAAACTAGTTTGAACTCCACCTACAAAAACTCTTGTTGTAGCAAGGATAGGTGTAGGTAGGGAGGCAATAACAGCATCATATCCAAGACCTATTCTTGGTGACTTCATATCAAGGGTAATAGGAACAACAATTGTTACACACCTAAGTGTCGCACTACTAAATGTCACACTTAAGTGTCACAACTATTATACGCCTAAGTGTCGCACACCAAATGTCGCACCTAAGTGTCAAACTTAAATGTCTCACTTTAACAAGTGTCACACTTAAGTGTCACAACTTCATCGCCATGAAGAAGTGTTTTCCATGACCCCTAGACAAGTTGGAAGGGAAACCTATCAGTTGGAGGTTGAAATACTACCTTTTTCCTTGATATTTTTGCCTTGTTCGAGATTCATCACCCCCTACCCATATACAATGAGGGATAAACCCTTATCATCACCCCCCAAGAGTGTCTTAGGGAGTGACAATCCTTTGTTCATCATCATGTTCACAGTTATGGGGGGGGGAATGAAGTAGTTGCAACCATCATGTCATTATTTGTGAGGTTGTTTTCGAGAGATATTAGTTGGTTAATGGATTGGTTCGAGCCACTTCCTATTCAAGTCAAGGTCCATCTTGTTGGGTCATCCAAATATTCATTTGACCACATCCTCTCCTCAAAACTATCCTATGGTTATGATGCCTCAAATCCTATATAATGTAGGTCATGCTTGAGTGAAAAGGGGGAGAGAACTTAGAGCATCATAGATAGATCTATTCTACTTAACAATATAGTGTAGAAGAAGAAGGTATTATTGTGTTGTTTACAGGACTTCTCTTGGAGCTTGGAAATCAAGATCAATGGCTAGAGAAATGAGTAAAATCGACGTAAAAGAGGTAAGTGATCTATCCTTCTCTTCTCATTCTTATTGTTTACAGAGAGAGTAGATCTAGAGGGAAAGTAGTAAACCACTTGTTTCCTTCTATCTTGGATCAACGAGGGTTCTTGACCCAAGGGGGGTTTCACATGTCCGCAGGGGTAACTTTACCACAACAAAAAAATGGTGACTCCACTGGGGAAAGTTTTATTTAGTCTTTCCTTGGTGTTTTATAGTCTTTTGAGTTTTGCTTGTTACTTGATATTTTTTATTTTGATGCTTCTTCTTTGATCTCTCCCCTTCCCACATCATCATTGGGAAGCTCTCTGAGCCAAACACCCGACCCTATCTCATATCTCGGTAAATTTAGAGTTTTTCACCACTTTACAAGCTTCATTGTCACCCTATAAAGGAGAACAGAGCAATGGAACCCTGATTATCCCTCCCTATCAGTGTATTGGGGAGTGATGAAGCCCTAATAATCGCCTTGTCTACATGGTTACAAGGGTGATAGTCCTTGTTTTGGGTGAATTTGGAGCCTATTTTGCCTCCTTTTTGCCAGTGTTTTGTCTCAGACATTTACATTAGAATCCTCCATTCTTGATTGGGGCTTTGGTTGATTGAAGTTTAGTGATTATCACATGTTTTGATGCCTCTTTTGAGTTTGCAATTCCTTAAAACAATGAAATGCACGTGACTATCCTAGGTCAACTTGATCCTTTGGCTCAATCCATACCATTAGTAGTTTGATCCTCATTAGTTGTAGGTACTTGAACTTCTGTTACATTGATTCCAAAATATTCTAAGTTTTTTACTTGTTTGTTTTTGGGATCCTTTTCTTTGAATTGGTGGTTTCTTAAGTTGCATTAAACCTTGTTTTTTAGTCTCTCGTTTTTCTCCTCTTGGGAAAACTTTTGATCCCTTGAGTGTACTCCTGAGCTCTTTGGACTTGTTGCAACTATGCATTTTTTATTTTTCTACTTGATTTTTTGAGGTTTCAAAAAGTGGTTTTTCCTTTACTTTGCATTTTGGGTTCTTGTTTGGACAAAGATTGAATTCTTGTTATGGAATTTTTTATTCCTTGGGTGATTGTTTTTATTCATCTTCTTTAGCTTTGGGATCCTTTGCAAGTTTCATTGAGTTCTTTCATTATGATTGAAAGCGAAAGAAAAATAAGGTTCTCTTTGTAGTTTTTCATCTAATTTGAAAAGAAGAAAAAAAAAGTTGTACATCCTACTTTCATAGGTGGAGTGTTTTGGTACACATTTTAAAGAAGATAGCATCTGTTTTGGTATTTCAGGGATATTAATTTATCATTTTTTAAAGGTAAAACAAAAGTTGCAAGGTATTGGGTATTTCTTGGTGTTAAGAAGTAAAAGAGCTTCGCTCCTTTCCTCATATAGAATTCATTGAAACAAGATTTTTTGCATTTCATTCTGCATAGTTTTGGAGTCGACTCACAACACCATTAGTTTCATGTTCGTACACCCTATTGAGTAAACAACAACCATTAAAATGAATGAGGTACATAATCTAAAATCAATTAGAATTTTTTTTCTTTGATAGCAAAACCAACAAGTCTAGGATTTTAGGGCCTTGATATTAGGGTGGAGAGTTAACTCTTCAAGGCCACAGGAACGAAACCATAGAATACTAGAGAGTGAGAAATTCAGTAGTGGAAATTAACATTATTCGGGAAATCTCTTATCACACAGGAGTCAAATACGAGGTCAATCGAAGAGATCGGTTGAGATTTCCCCTCTTTGGTTTTCCTAGTGGGACTATTGCAATTTTGGGGCTTTGAAGAGTGGCAATTCCTCGGGGTGACACCGCGTCTTCTTAGTTTTTGGGCCACATATTTGTGTCTAACATTCCCATACCAACTTGATAGTATTGATTGTCGATTGTGCCCCTCGGATTTTCATTGTGAATTGGTAAACATAGTAACCTCTCATAGGATTCCACACAGGTGACTACACGGGGGATTCTTTCTACAAGGAAGGTTCCTTGTCATACCTACGATAGACATTCAATATCCACTTTAGTGAACCGGGAGAGTATTTTTCTGCAGGCTATTACTTGCACCATGGGGGATTGTTGTGTGAGGATTATCATAATTGTTTCTTGTTTCTTCATTGACAGCCTCATCTCCCATCTCTGGAAGATCCTTAATTCCTTTCTCCCTATCATAAGGGAGTTGTTTACTTGCTATTATATTGTAGTGACTTTGATAGTGTGTGATATTTGATGTTAATTAGGCCTCGCCTTCCTTTCTACCTACCTTTCCAAATCACAGTGCACGTTAGCGATAACATCACAGTACATTGTGTTATTGTTGACGAAGGCACTTATGTTAGCATTCTATCCTCAACTGCTTGGAAAGGTTGACGTTCCCCTTAGCTTGTGTTGGCTACCCATCATCTATTGGATTTTAATAGAAGGTCCAATGAACCTGTTGAGCGCTCAACACACCCTAAAAGTCGTATGAAATTTTATCACTTTTTGGGTACCACTTGTTTTCTTTTATTGTCTAATTTGGGTTTACTTTGGGGGATGGTTTATTTTGGTTTTTGTTTTCATGACTCTTATCAATCAAGTCAGGTTTCTTTGAAATTGTTAAATGAAACCTCGTGTCTAAAATAACTTGACATCCGAACTAGGAATTTGCAGTTAACATTGTGACTGGCGCGCTGGTGTTCTACGTCAACAAAATGAAAGAAGGTAAAGTGGCCACATAGTTACACTAACCGTCGATCGTCGATGCCCCATCGGCATCAGCAGAAGGTGGAGTTGGTTTGCGTGATTTATTTTCCACAAAGTTTTGAGAGATAGTTGATACCCATCGACATCGGCAAAGTACGAGAGGGATAGACATTGACAAAAGTCATAAAGAAACCATCGATAGTCGATGACCGATGTGCTTGCTCAGGGTCGGGGAAAATCTAGAAAGATTAAAACAATTGATTTTTTCAGCATTAAAGAAATTGTCGATCGTTGATCCCCAATACACTTTTGGCATCGGGACTTTTTCGAGAGAGTCGATCCAGAAGCACTTGGGTAGGTTTATTGTCGATCATCAATCCTTGATCATTTTTTGGGGTCAAAAAGATAGGATCAGTTTTAGAATGTATAGCTTAAGGAAAGTTTTGATTCTGATTAACACGAGTAAATGAAGATGTCAGTCTCGAGTGCCACTTGTCTTTGTCGCGTAGGGATGTCGCATAGCCTGGTTTCGTCCTGAATCATATTAAGGTTCCATGTGTCCTAGTCACACCTCCTAGTCAGCTTTGCCACGTCAGATATATATGGAAATATCGATCGATGTCGAAGATTTTGCAAGAAGATATCAACGAAAAGTGTTCGAAGAAGAAAATTGACCCCTGCCTCACCAGCTGGACTAGCGAAATGATGGGATGGTTTCAACATAAGATGCGATCGGATTCTGACATTTAATATACTAGTTAATGTTTCATCCCTCATTTGTTTCTACCTCGTGCGCTGATTGAACAACAGCAATTTGAAATCGACAATAGTCCACGTTACAACCTGCGCCCGCGTCGTCAACCCACGATCGAATTTAATTTTAAACATCTTTGAAGATCTGGCGAAAGATTCAATAGAACTACACTCATAACTCAAATTGAATGGTTGATGTGACAAGGTAATTTCATCATGTTTAAATATCTATAATGACTTTGAACAAGTTCATTATGTGCACAAGTTTGAATTCCAGAGCATCCGAAGAAGCAAACAAGTGTCTCGAGACTATGTTGATTCTCAGATTATCAAGACTAAGTTAAATAAGCAGCAAAGGTACGTGTTCAAATTTTTCAATTCGACAGTCATGATTTGCTATATATACATCTTATTTATTGCGCAATCTCTAACTATTTTCTAAGTTGCAGGGAAAATGCCTCCGAGAAATCCAACCACCAAGCGCTCGCCGAGAGCACCCAAGCTAAAGGAAGAAGAAACGTGTGAAGGTTCTTCTTCTGGTACTGCAAGGCAGTTGGAGTACACTCCTAGGGCAGAGCCAGTTAAAACCTCAACAAAGAAAGCCTTTGTCCAACCTCCTGTATTCGGTGATATAGAAGAAAGCTACCTATCCAAAGTAATGTTCCCACAATGGGGGGACCTTTTCAACAAAATCAGTCGGGAGGAGTACCCAGAGTGTATCCCACACAGCGACCTGGATGTAAGGGAGCTCAATGACCAGGTGTTCCCAAACATCTAATGGTCATATTTGCACATGGTAGCCAGCAGAACACCAATTTTCCCTTGCATAGAGGTTTTGAAGTGGCTAATCGACCATACAGACGCGCAGAAATCCTTAATCAACGATGAGAATGGCGGGTGTGTCATATTTTTCTTCCCGACAAAAGTCTAGAAGTACTACAAGCTCAGAGACCCAGAGGAGTGGCTAAACACGAAATTCATGGTGAAGTTCTACGAATTCCATGACACCAATCGGTTGATGACCTCATGGTGGAAGGAGGACAAAAAGTTTACAAACCGGAGCAATGGCTGGTATGGGACAGTCAACCTGAGGGAGCCATACATTTACTTGATGGCTCTCATCTGCCGACTGTATGGAGAGAAGGACTGCTCCAAGTTTTCGGAAGCATCGATTCCCTTGGCATACACAGTGGTGGTCTCTAGAATCATCTTCAACTGGGGAGCGATAATTTCCAAACAATTAAGCATCTGTGTACAGTAGGATCACACGTCGAAAGAATGGGAAGCACCCTCTTTCCACATGGCCTCATACTTGCTCGATGTTATATGTGCAAGAAATGTCTTTGTCATCATGAATTTAAGATGGCATGTTGTGGAGCTCCCTCTCCACATTTATTTCAACATAATATGGGAGAACAGGTATAAAAAATCCTATGCACTCATTTGCGATGAATTCATTGTTGGTATTCATTTTATTTTGTTTAAAAAGGAATGATCGAGACTATCAACAACAGCCAAGAAAATGGTAGGGAAAGTACGCCACTGGTATTTGGATGAACGCTCAACCTATATCAGGGTGTTCGAGGCCACCAGAGCACCACATATACTCCTCGTTCATGTCCCAAACTAGCTCATTGTGGGAGAAATATTCTATCAGACCATCCTGCAGGGCTATAACAACATGTTAGTCAAGGACAAGAAGTGGGATTTCATACCCTACGGTTTCCATGTGGGGTTTTATTTGGTAAAGGACACTTCTCAATCCAAACAGGAAGGGTTGAGACAACTTGAATTCAAGTTCTCGACAGACCGATTTCACAAGAACGATCCTAAAGGTATGTTCCTCCAACATGCTTCATAGGTAACATCCTTTTTTCCATACGCGCGTGATAAATTTGAGGATGAAATTTTCACAGAGTACGCTCAAGACTAGGAGGAGGTAGTACAAAGGATGGCCAACCTAAACATGACCAGGTTCAAGGCCATGAGCATGGATGAACAAGTGGATACAATAGAGCAGTCGGCTCAAGAGGCCCTCAGAGTTCAGGAAGATATCATAGCGGTAGAGACTACAGAGGCACAAAGAAGAGGGTTTCTCTTGCTAGAAGTGGCGCAAAGAATCATTGACTAGTTACTGAATGATCCTAACCTCGTAGAGATGTCAAGGATCCCCGCTGATGACCAAATCGCAAGCAGAGGAGATTCAAGTGGCTTAGAGCCAATACAACTTGAAGAAATCATTGGGCTCAAAAACCCTGAAGTTCCATCACCATAGATCAGATCACCAGGGGGGATTTCAACCCAGCCTGAGATATCAAGGACATCGGGTAGGATAAGTGTACCAAACCCCTTGTTTGAATTAATAACCATATATGATGATGAGGAGTGTTTGGAGGTTTCCCTGGTGACTCTAGTGCAAATTACAGAGGAAAGGGAACCTGAGAGAGCATCTACCCCAGGTCCTGATGCTCCAATTCAAAGCCTTCAACAAAATGACCATGAGGTCGAAAGTATCTTAGACACTGAACTACTCTACTTGCCAGGAAACCCAATGGGAAGCTCAAGGGATGATTTGGGGTTAGGTGGTCAGAAAGAGGAATTTACACAGTAATAAATTGGTACATCGACAGTCGATTACCAAGTAAGTGTCAGACCTATCCTTGACTCTTCAATTTCGGTTGAGGCCTCACCAGCCGATGCACAACAAATGAAGGTCGAGCCATCAAGACATATATAAGCAGTCCAAGAACCAATCCTAGAAAAAATACATACATCCAGGAACCTACGGGATACTCTAACCTGGGGAGAAAAACAAATCCCCAAACCTGTGGATGAGGTCACTGAAAAACAAGCAATCACCTATGACAGAAAAATAAAATTCATCATCAAGAGGACTACTAAGAAGAGAAGGGTTATGCTAGATAGCTCAATTCTCATCACGATAGAGGAGAAGTTTCTTAGCATTGAACATGCCAAGACATCTAAACTTATCAGTACGGGAATGGGAATTACAGATGCCACATTGGTTAGAGAAAGAAGGGAAGAAAAGGAGTTGGCCACTACACTTAAGGAGTTGGAGCATCTGCATCACTTGGAAAAATACCATCAAGACTTCACACAGGCCACGGTGTTTTTGAGAAGTGAGCTTCAAGACGCATATGCCAAATTCACGAATGAACAACACCCTTTCACTATAGGTATAGCCGACTTCCAATAAGGCACCCTTATGGCACTAGCGACCTGCAAGGACGTGGAGAGATGGTATGAAAAATATGATCAAGCAGTGTAAAGGATAGATTACATTAGCACAGTTCAAAACGGTCGAGACGCTGAAGAGCACGACATTCGGGTCCTGAGGGACGGCAACATTGATCGGATCAAGAAACTGGTTGAATACTGGGTAAAAATGGCCTAACAACCTCAATGGGAAATTCAAGAGAAGTGGGTCGATTACAAAAAGAGTTGGGAAAAGATTTATCGAGAGATGAAAGACATCGGCCTCCCAAAATTTGGCTCACCCGAGGACTTTGTCGACCTTCATGAAATATTCAAGCAACATGCAGAACAAGACTCGACATGGACAACAGAGATAGCAAAGGTGGTGAGCATGGCACCAGGTCAAGTACAGCAGTTCATGGAGCGTTTGATTCACGCTCGAGCAGTTTTGCAGCAGTTAAGTGTTAAAATAATCAAGTACAGAGCACAGGAAATAGAAGTGAAATAAATCCTTTCAACCCCGATGGACCAGCACAAGTTCTTGTATGCCAACACATGTGAGGAACTCTTCGTCAAATGGTCGGAGTATAAGAAGAGTCATCCACTGCAGTAAAACTATTTGATGATTCTTCGAAGACAGAGAGATGAAAGCGCCATGTGGCGATATTTTTTTTTACTTATCTTACACTCATAATAGATATTTTCAGTTAATTATTTATTATAAATAAGAGGATTGACCTTTTAGCAAGGGTCGATGGTGTTATCACTCCAAGAGTCCTTCTAGGTTGTGACTCGAAGAAGCCTGGTAACTTAACTAATATTTCAATGTTTCACTCAATGGATCAAGTCATATGACTAAATCATACCTCACTCACTCAAGACATGCATAAACTCAACCAAACAGACAAGGCTTCTAACTATCACTATTCAGAGGGTTTGTAATATAGGTGAATAAATGGAGAATTCTCACTATGTTGGCAGATTCATATGTAAAGAACTCACATATGAATGGCTAATCATAACAAGGAAATGATACTTGCAATTCAACTTATCAACACAGAGATAGGATGACAGCTATCTTGTATTAGATAAATAGAATAAACATGAATTAAACATCCAAGCACAAGTATAGAACAGAAAGGAAAATGTAGATCTGAACATGTAATTGAAAAAGAGCTTGTATTAATTTGACAAGAAAATGAGAAGCTTGAGTACAAGTGTGTCTAAGAGTCCCTAAATTTGAACCCTCACTTCTTCAAAATTAATAGGCTTTATAGCCTTTACAAACAGTTCAAGATCCTATGAAATTGGATCTAAATATGCTAATAATAGAAAATCAAAACAGTTCACAAAATTAGGATTAAATCCTATATTAAGGGTCAAAACCTTATCATGATGATCTTCAAATTCTTTGACATATTCAGTGGTTCTTCAAATTATGATGTCAAATCAGCTCGAAATCTTCCCAAATCCCAAAGATAACAATCAGTTACAATCAATTTCTGAAACTGCCTGCCACAAAAATTGGGCCAAACTGTTGAAAAATGGGGCTTAGAGATGGATTTTTTTCTCTACATTTGTGACACCTGTGTATAAACCGAAAGAGGTTATTGTTCTTTGACATGTTAGGCACAAAATCCTTCGACTGTTTCTCAAAATGATCCTCTAGTCACTCAGAATCATCATTTGAAAATGATGACTCAGCACAGTAGAAACGCCACATTTCTGAAAATGAAGCCTCATCTTGCGGGGGACTTTTGACTTCCTTCACGAGCTCCAAATGAATATATTAAAGTACCATTGGAAATATTTGGATGTCTAGTTGTCAATTGACTATTTGAGCGTGTAAAACGGCCTCTCCACAGTTGAGAAAAATGAGTTTTCCCAAGGCAGTTTATAGTTTGAAAAACCTGCGATTTCGGTGGTTTAGAGCGCCCTGAAATTGCGATTTTAGCTATCGGAAGTTAATTCTTTTGGTGGCTTACAGCGCTTTAGAACATACCCCTTAGCCACCGAAACCTTTCTTTTGAAATTTTTTACAAATAAAGCACTGACTCAAGATTTCTTATGAAATACAAGTCCAAAGCTCTTTTTAAAAGACTCTTAAAAAAAATATAAAATGCTTCATCTAATGACTTTCCTATCACCTAATAAAATAAATTTGACAAATTTATTTGAATAAATAACATCTAGCTCCTATTGGGGATGAAAATCCTCCCTGTGAGGTTTCAAGAACCACAGACTTGATGCCTTTCCTGGAAAAAACAAAACTCAGACTAAAACTAGACTCTAGTATTCCATTGGGCATGGAGTCAACAGTCAACCATTCTCTGCAAACCTGTAGTATGCTCTGCTTATTTAACAAACCAACAATTGAAAAGAATCTATCTTCTCATATGATGAGCTTATTCTTCTGCCTACTCCTACGCTAACCAACTGCACTGCTCTTGATCAAGTGAAATCATGCTTCCAATGAAGCCATGTAAGAAAATGATCTATTGATAAAATTCTTGATCCGGACCCGAAAAATATAGGAAACCATGGCATGCAGAACTGTAATTTAAAAATATGACAAAACCATCCTTCATTTGACAAAAAAATTTTGACATTTATGCTGCTCATAGACTCCAAATAGTCAACAATAGGGTCATCAAATTCACCAAGAGATACCTCTTTAAGTTGTTGTTCCAACTGTAAACTGAAATGATGTTGTTGGTTTCCTTCCTTGATCTCAATGTTGAATGTAGACTGCTCGACCTCTGTTGGAAAAAACTGCATGATCAATTGTTGATCTAAACTTCTTTGTTCCCCTTGGCTATATCCCTGTGATTCGAATTCATCTCTATGATGTGTTGGCCCATTACAACTGACAATTTTTAAGAGAGAAGAAGATATATGTTCTTCATATTCTACATCATTGTCTTGATAATGATCAAATGAAAAATGAGTCTTAAAAGATGTATCATGAAGAAATTGGTGACAACTCTCTCCAATAATGACCTCTTTGGCAGATATGTCAAAACTAGAAAGATCTTCATTGGAATTTTGAAAAAAAGACTCATAACTGTCATCAGTCATAACATGCATACATTTTTTATCAACTCTTTGATGAAGAGTAAAACTAGATGAGATTTCATTAGTCAACAAACCCTCATAAACTTTAAAATCTTCCTCCTCATCACTATATTTTTCAAATATGGGGATATCCGGATCAAATCCTAATAACAGAGATGAAGATTCTTGCATAGAATTATCAGCAATATGATCTTGAAACAGATTTGGAAAAATATAACCTTCTTCATCATCATTATCATCGTTTCCATCAAAATTTGAAACAAAAGATACATAAGGAGAAAAAGAGTCCTCCTGTTGTTCTGGCTGGAGATTAGATGGTTCCTAAAAATCCTATTTCTCATGGCACCTGTTGCTTTCCTTGATCTGTAAATATAAAAACTGTGGACTACCCTTATTGATTTCAATGGACATTTGACCAATAGATAGTTGATCATCTCCATGTGTAGTAGCTAAAGAAACCAACTCTTCAGATTCATAATGATCAGACTTAATGATAGTAAGAGAGTGTTCAGCTCCTTTATTATCCATTTCTAGTTCATTCTTATGAGAAAGCACCCCACTGTGAAAGATATCAGAGAGTTGTTGCAGATTGTGAGGGATAAGTTCTTCTTTACCATATGATTGTAACTCAGATCTATAACTTTCCTCTGTTGATGTATACCCTTGTTCTTTGACATCATAATATTCAAAAAAAACATGTTGATCTTCATGGTAAATGTCTTCTTCTATAATAAAAGCTTTATCACAAATCTGATTTTTGTGACAAGAAAAATCTTTATGAAACGAAGAAAACTCTTCACAACATCCTTGTTGGCCCTGACCAAGTTTTGAAGAACACTTGGTCATATTTGACCATTTTTGGGACTTCGACAGCTTGTCAAAGATGGAGCGCAACGCGAAGCGGAAATCGTGGAAGCTAGACCCCTTTTTAGGTCCTTTTTGGGTTTTGGGGGATAATTTAATGGGAAAGGGATGTCAACCCGTGGGTTTACCCACTCTTAGGCCCATTTTTGTATGTATAAATAGATGTATAGGAAAAGTAAGTAAAAAGGAGGGGGGGGAAGAGTAGTAGAGTGCGATCTATGTGATCGAAGAGTTTCGAGTTGTGTTAAGTGTTGGTAATGATTGTAAATGCTTTGTGCATACTGTAAGAGACTAAGTGCAAGATATTGTAGAAGGCTCTGTGCTTTTAGTGCAAGGAAGAAGGATCTAGCGAGCTGCATAGATATTATGTCCTATGCGAAGAGGGATTTGGATGGCTCTATGTTGTAACCTGATTAACTGAAGCTAATAAAGAAGAAGATTTTGTGGATGTAGCCTCAGGGTGGGGGTGAACCACGGTAAATCTGTGTGTTGTGCTTTGTGCCTAGACATGATGTGCTTGTCTCTTCCTTTGCTAAGTGCTTTGATGTGTTTAGATAGATCTATTTATGCTTTGTGCTTCTTAAATATAAATGAATATTAGATCGGGTATGTAAGATGCTTAGTGCTTGATCTGTCGAATCTAATCTATCTTCTTGTGGATAAGTGCTGAATTATCTTAGATCTAAGTACATACTACGATGCTCTATGCTATCTACGAAGTATCATAAGGGTTTAATATTGATGAATAATCTATGATAAGTACTCTGTAAGTTATTTAATCACAAATCTATGTCCCAGCTAAGGTTGCAGACACTTGAGTCCTGCAACCACCCCTGCCTCTACCTCAGGTGAGACTTCATTTGCTTCGCAGGTGTTGCCGAAAGGGCTGGTAGTTAGGGTTTTTTCAGTGCACTCTTGTAGCGTTGAACCCTGGGTCTGCCCCTGTGACAAAAAATGGTTCCATTGTCGGGACCTGAAACTGTGATTCTTGGGAACTGAGGAAGAAAAAACTTTGTGCAAAAGAAATCTTTGTGCGTAGATCTATTGCCCTAATGTGCATCTTTTTACTCAACCTGTGAAGCTTTGTGTCAGGAATAAGGTCAGATCTGAAGAAAGGAAGATCAGATTTGAAGAAAAGAAGCGAGATATGAACGCTCTGTGCTCTAAGAAAAGTAAAAAGTGGAAATTTCGGAAAGAAAGAGGTCAAATCTACAGAAAAGAAGTAAGATATGTAAACTCTATGCTCTAATAAAGGTAAGAATAGTCAAAAAAAATTAGATCTAGAAGCTTTGTTCTCTGTAGAAGTAAGACAAGTGAAATTTTTTGTTTCTAGAGTATGGATCTAGGTATGATTGATAGATTCTGTCCTAGCTTGAAAACTAGGGCATTGTTAGATGAAAGAACGTTTGATATGAATAGATCTGATAAGAATAATGAAAGATATGTTATACCTATGCATAAAAATAATTTGTGGACTAACCAATAGATGCAGGATCCTAGAAAGAAATTTCTGCAAGCTAGCCATTATGACCCTAGCAAGCAGTACAAGAAAAGTTGGGGATCAATGAAGAGAAAGATAGGATTAACTCTTTGTTACAATTGTAGAAGACTAAGACATCTTGCTCAGGAATGCCCTGGTGGAAAACCTAGTTGCCTCTGTTGTAAGGCTATGGACCATGAAGTACTGGATTTCCCTAGAATGATTGCAAGAATTGAAAAGATGAATATGGAGCAAGTAAACCTTGAAGGATATCTAGAGACTAAGATTATAGAAGAACCCCAAAAAGAATCAGAGATTATGTTACTGAAAATGAAAGAAACCCTGGATCAACATAAAGATGCCAATTTGTCAGAGATCTTCAAAGAAAAGGAGAAAATCGAAGTAAGAATAGGAGACTTCAACATTGACTGTGCTCTGGATGAGGGAGCACAGATGAACATTATGACAGAAAGTACTTGGGAAACCCTAGGAAGGCCTGCTATGGTTCCTTCACTAGGAAAAATAGGGTTGTTTAAAGGAAAAATAGTAACCCTATGTGGCAGGATTACCCAGATAGCTATGAGTACCCATGGAGCTTCGATAGAGGAATAATTTGAATTTATTAAATTTATTGAGGACCATGCCCCATTTCTAGCTTTGTTAGTCCCATTTCTAGATTTGTTAGGCAAGATTTGGATTGAAAAAGACCAGATCTGGAGAAAAGAAGAAAAGGAAGCCCTAGAACAAAATAAGCAAGAACTCATGGAATTTATGACTAGAAGGATCACCTACTTGATGGAAGAACAAGAGAACAGATCTAAGTTATTGAACACCGGGGACTTGGATGTCAAAGCTATAAGAGAATTAGAGGAACCACAGAAGATTGAAATACCTAATCCATATGATGAAGGAGTATTACCCTTGGATCTGAAGAAAGAATCTCAGCATCACGAAGTGACTATGTCGAGAGAAGATAAGAATCAGAATGGAAAAAGGATGAATGAGACAAAGCTCACTAGGAAGAAGGCTAGGAAGCTAAGTAAGAAGAGAGCCAAGATAGAAAACTTACAGAAGATTACAGAGGAAACTTCGCAGAAGGAAAAATCACAGGAATTCAGCTTTGTCAGAATATTAGAACAACGACATATGGCACTTCGTTGTGGCGAAGAAATATAGCCATTGGACCTATATACCCATTCGACTTCTGCCCTGAACGGACAAAAAATCATTAAAGGATCACCACCATACCGTTGGACCACGCCATAATGGATGGATCAACGTTCATGGAAGCTTCATACTCGTTGCAAGAACATTGTTGACGAATTTCCTATTTAGCTCATCGCTCCATGCCCAAAGAACACTTTTKCCAACTGAAAAGTCRAAGCYCGCAGAACTAGTGATTGTCTACAGTGATCATTGCAAGCAGATTGTTCATCCTAGTGCAGTATTTTGAGATGATCRTGACTTTGATTATCTTTCCCGAGTGCGTATGTCCGACGAGCTCACCGCACTTGAGGAATCCATCACAGAGGTCCTTCTCGATTTAATGACTGAGAGATTCATGTCAGAAAGAAGAATGTCCATCRGAGTCTAAGAATCATCGACGAGAGGAGTACAAGCTTCCCCATCAACTGCTCGAGCAGGAAAATCTYGAGTCGGYGCAAAGAGAAGAACTAAGCATAAGGACGACATAGCCAACGCGAAGATAGTGCCATCCATCCTACCAGCTTACATACCCCCTTTGAGCGGTGAGATTAACAGGGATAGTGTCCCTAGAGACTTTAAATACACCCTAGTCACTGCATATCTACCGAAAGGAGTATGCACCTACTGCGCAGATCAAGACAAGGTTACGGCGTTGAAGTTTTGTGACTTCAACCGGGGGGACCGTAAATTTTACAGCATGCTCGCCCCATATAAGTACTTGACAAGAACTAAGGGAAAGAATTTGAAGTGCATCCCTCAGCAATGGATGATGAACCTCACACAGTCTACTTTGCTCAACATTATGAAAATACCGCACTTCGGCAGACACAAGGAGGTGAATGCTTGTGTAAATTGCTACTAGCAAGTTACCACGGAGGATACATGTGGTTAGAATGTCGCATAACTGTTGATCCGACACTGATCAATAGGATCATTGGGCTTAGCATGGAGGGTCATGATCCCCATGAGTACTATCCTGGAAAGACCGCAGACCGCGCTCTTGCGCAGAAGATCAAAGAATCCTATGGCGATGTTGAGAAAGGCACGAGAGGCTACAAGGTAGCTTCTATTGAAAGTGGCACAGTGTGCCTCACATGCCAACTGATTGCAAGGGAGTTGGTACACAAGAATCAACCAACACAAGTATCTGGCTTTGTAGTGGACCTCGCAGGAAAGTGCACAGAGGGACTATAGATGAATTGGGCAAAGTACCTGGTGAATCAATTGGATATTAACTACAGAGAAGCCCAGGATCAGGGGCATGAATTCCATTTTAGCTGGATTCTAATACTGATCACTTTTGTTGCATGGGAGCTACCAGAAGGCGCAACCTTCCCGGACCTTGACCCCTTTGAGCCACTAGGCGCGAAGTTCGGTACATTATGGTACTCGAATGACATGAGCAAGCAATGGAAATTGAATGTCGTTTTCCACATGTACTATAACCAATTGAAAGAATCCATAAGGAGTGAACCTCGCATAACCCCAAACACTTTACAAAGATTCTAACCTCTGATAAAGTTCAGTGTGGGCCACCACTTTATATACCTAACCCCACACGTTGATGAGCGCCAAGAACAGCTTCAGTTCTATTATAAGCTGACAAAAGAAGACCTGGAAGAGATCACCAAGGAATGGTCGGCGGACCTCCTTGTTTCAGCAGACCCTGCAGAAATGTCCGACATCGACAGCCCCGGAACTGCGCAGGATACACTTGGGCCCAGTAAAACAAAGAAATCAAAGACAACGAAGAAGACTGAAGAAGTCCAGGATGTTGACAGCCTATCTGTAACGACGGCTTCCATTACACTAGATGAAGAAGGTGATGATGAAGAAGGTATATAAACTGAACAACAGAAAGTCGAAGTACCACCGCCTAGGGATGAAGAAGACTCATTGAAGAAAATGAAGGTCTCACCTCTGAAATATTCCTCCATAAAGAAACCAAGAACCCCTATACCAAGATGCGAACTGCCCTCATGTTGGATGACTTTGATTTCATTATTGCAGCGGTCAATGATGCTTCAAAGGAAATCATAGAGAAGCACGAGGTGAAGAGATCGTGCTCCAAGGAGTACAGCAAGCACTCCAGTCTAGCTAAGCAATCTCTACTGCACCTCTTCCAGAAGGAACAACAGAAGTGGGAGATGAATCAGTTCAGCTCTGCAAGATTGCTGACACAGTCGAACTACGCCTTCGACATGCTCAGGAAGAAAAATCACAGGCCACCTAGGCCCTAAGAAAAGCACAGGAGGAAATTATTGAGCAACGCTAAGCCACGCAACAAGAGAAGAATGCTCTCTAAGCAAAATTTGAAGAAGACAGAGCGAAGATCCAAAAATAGAAAGAGCAGTTGCTCGCAAAGTAGATAGGAATTGAAGAAGCAGTCAATAGCGCATTTCACTCTGTGACCGGCTTAGAGAAGAAGGCTGAAGAGCCCATAGAGTGCCAAGTGATGAATCTGACTGAAGTTATTCAGCAACTTCAACAAAGGGTCATGGAATTCGAGCTTCAGGCCATGCCACAGACTCCACAAGAAGTGTGCAACCAATGAGAATTGAATTCTCAGAGCGCAGTCGAGAGGATTAAAACACTTACTGCAGAATGTAAACATCTAAGTAGCAGAAGCGCGCAAATATATGAACAACTATCTGAAGACCCAGAGTTGAAGAAACTGGAGTCCCAACTCCAGGAAGAAAAGTAGCATGTAGATACAGTACAGGCGCAACTCAAGCTCATGTCACCCATCGAGAGGATGAAGAGATCCTAGGAACAATGCAATTCCCAACAACTCGTTCTTACCACTCAGAACAGAGTGATGGAAGTCACCCAGAAACTCCAACCGAGCCAGGAGGCAGCCTACCTACTGTTTGAAGAAATTGAAGGCCAAGGAACACTACTAGAACAAGTAGTTGTTACAGTAGAGTAGAAACTGTAAGGACCTATCAGCGAAGCGGTTGTTCAGGAATTCACTGAGCAAGAAGCAGTAGCACAAAAAAAAATCAAAGCAGCTCGAGCCAAGCTCGAGGCCTTTGAGGAAAAGTTACCCAGACCTGAGTGACTCGGGACGAGTCACAAGTGAGTGTTGGGGGCCTGTTGGCCCTGACCAAGTTTTGAGGAACACTTGGTCATATTTGACCATTTTTTGGAATTCGACGGCTTGTCAAAGATGGAGCGCAATGCGAAGCGGAAATCATGGAAGCTAGACCCCTTTTTGGGTCCTTTTTGGGTTTTGGGGGATAATGTAATGGGAAATGGATGTCATCCCATGGGTTTACCCATGCTTAGGCCCATTTTTGTATGTATAAATAGATGTATAGGCGAAGTAAGTAAAAAGGAGGGGGGAGAAGAGTAGTAGAGTGCGATCTATGTGATCAAAGAGTTGTGAGTCGTGCTAAGTGCTGGTAATGATTGTAAATGCTTTGTGCATACTATAAGAGACTAAGTGCAGGATATTGTAGAAGGCTCTATGCTTTTAGCACAAGGAAGAAGGATCTAGCGAGCTGCACAGATATTATGTCCTATGCGAAGAGGGATTTGGATGGCTTTGTGTTGTAACCTGATTAACTGAAGCTAATAAAGAATAATACTTTATGGATGTAGCCTCAGGGTGGGGGTGAACCACGGTAAATCTGTGTGTTGTTCTCTATGTGTCAACCTGATGTGCTTGTATCTTCCTTTGCTAAGTGCTTTGATGTGTTTAGATAGACCTATTTATTCTTTGTGCTTCTGAGATATGAATGAATGTTAGATCTGGTATGTAAGATGCTTAGTGCTTGATCTGCCGAATCTAATCTATCTTGTTGTGGCTAAGTGTTGAATTATCTTAGATCTAAGTACATACTGCGATGCTTTGTGCTATCTGTGAAGTATCATAAGGGTAGAATATTGATGAATAATCTATGATAAGTACTCTGTAAGTTATTTAATCACAGATATGTGTCCCAGCTAAGGTTGCAGACACTTGAGTCCTACAACCACCCTTGCCTCTACCTCGAGTGAGACTTCATCTGCTTCGCAGGTGTTGCCGAAAGGGTCGGTAGTTAGGGTTGTGTTGGTGCGCTCTTGTAGCGTTGAACCCTGGGTCTGCCCCTCTGCCAACAATCCTTCAAAAAGATGTTCAACTGGAAAATACTCTTTACAAAAGGAATTGAAGGGTGTATGAAAACCTGTCAAAGAGATAACACTTGCATTCGGAAGAGACCGGCACCATTCAAGAGCAATCCCCTCTAATGAATACCTGAAAAGCTTAATTTGAACATCCTCATGTACAATTTCAAGCCGATGAATAAAGTCATGAAAATCCAACAAGTGTTCAACTGGCACTTCCCACTCTTCTCCTCGAAATCTGGGAAGACTATTTTCCCATTCATCTCTACTAGGTACTAGATGAGGGTAACAAGAAATACTTGAGAAATTGCAAAATGCGTACCTCTTGTTCATTTCATACCAGTGGAGTCATCAACAGATTTCTGAACAATGGAGTCACCACTGAATTCGCCCTTCATGGAGTCGTCAGATAGATGATCACAACCAAAATGATGCACTGTCTTTGTCTATCATCAAATCTGGAGCTTATGTCGTCTCCCAAGGAATCTTTCTTCAATCTCCTTTCCTCGGCAATGACGCCAATTTGTTATCACTCCAGGAGTCCTTCTAGGTTGTGACTCAAAGAAGCCTAGTAACTTAACTAATATTTCAATGTTTCACTCAATGGATCAAGTCAGATGACTAAATCAGACCTCACTCACTCAATACATGCATAAACTCAACCAAATAGACAAGGCTTCTAACTAGGGTTTGTAATATAGGTGAATAAATGGAGAATTCTCACTATGTTGGCAGATTCATATATAAAGCACTCACGTATGAATGGCTAATCATAACAAGGAAATGATACTTGCAATTCAACTTATAAACATAGAGATAGGATGATAGCTATATGGTATTAGATAAATAGAATAAACATGAATTAAACATCCAAGCACAAGTATAGAACAGAAAGGAAAATGTAGATCTGAACATGTAATTGCAAAAGAGCTTGTATTAATTTTATAAGAACATGAGAAGCTTGAGTACAAGTGTGTCTAAGAGTCCCTAAATTTGAACTCTCACTTCTTCAAAATTCATAGGCTTTATATCCTTTACAAACAGTTCAAGATCCTATGAAATTGGATCTGAATATGCTAATAATAGAAAATCAAAATAGTTCACAAAATTAGGATTAAATTCTATCTTAAGGGTCAAAACATTATCATGATGATATTCAAAGTCTTTGAAAACTTCAGAAGTTCTTCAAATGATGATGTCAAAGTAGCTCGAAATCTTCCCAAATCCCAAATATAACAATCAGTTACAATCAATTTCTTAAACTCCCTGCCACAAAAATTGGGCCAGAGTGCTGAAAAATGGGGCTCAGAGATGGATTCAGCTCTCTACATATGTGACACTTGTGTATAAATCGAAATATTTTATTGTTATTTGACATGTTAGGCACAAAATTCTTCCACCGTTTCTCAAAATGATCCTCCAGTCGCTCAGATTCATCATTTGAAAATGATGACTCGGCACAGTAGAAACGTCACATTTCTGAAAACGCAGCCTCATTTTGCAGGGGAATTTTTACTACCTTCTCGAGCTCCAAATTAATATCTGAAAGTACATTGGAAATCTTAGGATTTCTAGTTGTCAATCGACTATTTGAGCGTTTAAAACGGCCTCTTCACGGCTGAGAAAATTGAGTTTTCCCAAGGCAATTTATAGTTTGAAAAACCTGCGATTTCGGTGGTTTAGAGTGCCCTGAAATTGTGATTTTAGCTGCTGAAAGTTAATTCTTTCGGTGGATGACAACGCTTTAGAACATATCCCTTAGCCACCAAAACCTGTCTTTTGAAATTTTTTACAAATAAAGCACTAACTCAAGATTTCTTATGAAATACAAGTCCAAAGCTCTTTTTAAAGGACTCTTAAAAATATATATATATTGCTTCATCTAATGACTTTCCTATCACCTAATAAAATAAATTTGACCAATTTATTTGAGGAGATAACAGATGGTTTTGGAAATACCCTCATTTTGGGAATTGTAAATAACTATTTCTAAATTACCTTAATTGAGAAGTCTTGTTTAGGACAGGAGACAAACTTTTGTTTTTCATCAAAGGCGTTGTGTGATCAGATTTGAGGAGGAATTACTTCCAACGTTATTTCATGACTGGATGTTGTAATGAGTAAGAGATTTTGAATCTATTGATAAGTTAGTTGTTTCAATATTTTTTGTAGTTCTTGTCTCTAATGATGAAAGCAAATTATTGTGTTAAGGTGTGATTAATGCTAGATCTAAGGAAACTATTTTTCTTGCCATCATTTTATTGCATGTATGTTTTCTTACGATAAATTGTATCTCGGTCAATATTGAAATACCAGCAAGTTAATGTATTAGGACTAGGCTTGTCACAGGTGTGACTATATTTGTTTGCATGCTTGAGCACAAGGGTTATCCCAAGCTCAGCCTTTTTCGGTAGTTAAGAACCCCCCTCTTTACCTGCGGGTTTATACCAGCACACGTATTTTTATCAGGCCCATCTAATAAAAGAAAATACAAAATGAGAATGTTTAAATTGAAGGAGGAACTTTCATAAGAAGATATCATGTCAATCACTACGTAAATACCATTGATAAATTGGCCAGATCGAAAGATCTAGAGAACCATTCCACCATCAAACGTCGCAGAGTCTAATTGGGCCTCTGTGGTGGGTTTGGTTCAAGTTGTTGAGTTAAAGGGATTTAGGACCCCTCAACAAAACCTTTAGGGATACTTCCTCAACTGCCTATCATATTAGGAGGGAAAATTGTTTGTATCAATGTCATGGTAGTCCAAGGCCCCTTAGACTTTAATTTACTCCTTGGGTGGGACTATGTATATGTTATGAAATATTTCATGTCCACATTCCTTGAGTGATGCATTTCCCTCATAATGGAAACATTGTAACCATTGACCATCTTTCATTTGTTAGTTTTGATCTGACTACCGATCATCCAACTTCCATGAATGTTCCTTATATGAAAGTGGTATCCCTCCTGCTACAGGTTAATTATGTGATATCATGTCCCATGCCTTCGACTGCTAATGAGAAGGAGCCTCTCACTATATGCTCAACAACTTTAGACTTAAATCCAATAGTTGACATGGTGAACCCTTCAATGGGGGTTTTGGAGCCTGATATTTCCCCCATTACCCCTATTGAGTGTCTTGACATAAATTATTTCTAGAGAATTGTTCTTCCATCCGACGAAGACCTATTGGAAGCCATGGTTAATTTTTATGAGCATAGTTCACTTTTTGTGTCAATCTCGTTAAAAAATTAAACAAATACCCATGAGCATAGTTCACTTTCTGTGTCAAGCTCATTAAAAAATGAAACAAATAACCATGAGCATAGTTCATTGTCCATGTCAATATCGTTAAAAATGAAGAAAAAAAAACCCATTGAGTCAAGTCTTCCACTAGATTTAGTACTTGAACCTTCATTTCCTTTGCATGTGTTAGTTTATCCTCTTTCTTCCTCCCTCTTTGGTGAACCTATTGTTATTAGTATCCAGGAGTATAATCGGGTGCAGAAGAAGAGTCGTCAGATGAAACGAATCTTGGGGGGCATGTCTCTAGCCTATGGACATCAAGCAAGAGTTAAGACGCTAGCTTCTACCGAGCATGTTGGGGGAAAAGTACCAACCTCTCGACATCATGTTCGGAAAAAACATGCTAATGGGTATCACTCAAAGTACCAACCTTTGGACATCATGTTGGGAAGAAACCCCTCAATGGGTATCATACCGAGCATAGTTCATTTTAGGTTTCAAGCTCGTTAAAAAATTAAACCAACCCCGAGCACAATTTCATTCTTTGTTTCAAGCTCATTAAAAAATGAAACCAACCTCGAGCATAGTTTCATTCTCGATTTCAAGCTCGTTTAAAAATGAAACCAACCTCGAACACAATTTCATTCTCGATTTCAATCTTGTTTAAAAATGAAACCAACCCCAAACATAGTTTCATTATCATTTTCAAGCTAGTTTAAAAATGAAACCAACCTCGATCATAATTTAATTATCAATTTCAAGCTCGTTTAAAAATGAAACCAACCCCAAGCACAATTTCATTACTTGTTTCAATCTCATTAAAAATATGAAGCAGACACTTCAAGCATAGTTCATTCTATGTTTCAAGCTCGTTAGAAAATGAAGCAAACATCTAGATGAGCTTATTTTTTGTTCTTTCTCATGCTCATAAATACATGAGAATAAGTTACCAAGTATACTTTTATCACTTTTTAGAGATCGTAAAAACTATATGAAAAATGAACTCTTTGAAGTCTCCTTTAAGCTCTTTTTTGACTCCCTAAATATGAAAAGAATGTCAAGCAAGCTTGTTTTCTTTCATGCTTGTTAAAGGATTTGAAAGAACGTTTGTCCGGTATAATTTTACACCTTTTCGGGATGAATGGACTAGTTATGAAAAAGGAATACTCTGGCCACCCTTGACTAAAAGAGTTCTCCCTTGTATTGTTTTATACTTTTAAGGGCTCGAGGGACTAAATTTACGAAAAATATCACCCTTGGAGTCTTCTTTAAGTTCTTTTTAGACTCTCAAAAAGTGAAAATGATGTTGATTTTATCTTCTCTAGGCTCGCAAAATTATACATTGAAGGACCCATATGGGACCAAACCCCTCCTTCTTTAGGTTTGTTAAACATGTGATGAGGGACTCATCGAACATGAGCTATACCGAGCACATTTTATCCTCCTCGAGATCATTAAAAAACAATGAGGTACTCTCCATTCATGGTGGGGGGGAGGGGGGGGATTTGAGGGAAGTGGGTCAAGTTTTTTGGAAAGCATTATGGCAATTGTTTGTTGTCATCCTTGAACATGGCACATGTTTGAATCTTGTCTTACAGTTGGGTAATATACTTTTCTCTAAGTCATACCAATCCTATCAGTCATCATACTCCTTCGGCTCACCCGAAGAGTTCCCCAACTATCATCACATTATGTTTCGGTCTATCTCTCATCGATTCAATGTTACCAAGTCATTTTTCATGCCTCATAGTGTTCAAGGGAAGTTTCAACCCAAATCCACCACTTTCCAATATTACCAACTTTCATCCTCATGTCAGTTTATGCTCATTTGATCTATCATCTTACATCACTTTCCTATGTCAGTTTTGTGTCGATGATGGGGGACACATCATGGCCCTCCTTCAATGAGTTTTTTATGTCGACTTCAACACATTATCTAGGAATTAGACTTAGAAACAAGTTATTACCTTGGAAACTACATGCCTCAATGGAATGTCTCCTCGCTTTCGATAGTAGGTTTACATCATCGACCTCTAATCAAATGATTCCATGAATGTTCAACTTCAACTCATTTATTTGCATTCGTTGGAATGTACTAGGGTACCTTGAGATTCATTTTCATCGTTGGTGATTTCCCTCACACTTGTTAACGATATACATCAATGATTTTTAATCAAGTGGCTTCTACCATGTTCGCCATCAGCACATCTATTCACATGGTTAGAATCGTACCATTTCGGAATCGGGACGAAGACCCTAGGAAATCCTCAAGTACCTAGGTTGTGATGGAGACTATTTGAGTACTTGGAAGATTCTAGTATGGTCATGATACTGGTGAACTTATATATATATATATATATATATATATATATGTTGTCACATAGATCCACTTTGTATTGGTCTGTGGCTACATTTTTGCCATACCGTAGCTCCACTATGTATTATTTCATCGCTACGACCTAATTGAGTCATGGAGATATGGATCCACATTGTATATTTGGTGGCCATATACTTATTTAGTGCTTTCATGGATCCGCAATGTATTGGTTAGAAGCCATGCTTTGAGTCAGTGTATTTTGAGCATGGGTATGCCTACCTCGAGGATGATACATATATATTGTTTGATTTTTGCAGCTTCCTGCGGTCTCTCTTATTCCAGCACCCTCACATAAATATATTTGTAAAGTGTTTTGGTCATCATATTTTCTTCTAACCTCACACTTTATGGGGCATTTGTTACACACCTAAGTGTTCCACTACCAAATGTCACACTTAAGTGCCACAACTATTATAGACCTAAGTGTCGCACACCAAATTGTCACACCTAAGTGTCAAACTTAAGTGTCACACTTAAGTTTTGCAACTTCATCACCATGAAGAAGTGTTTGTCATGACCCCTAGACAAGTTGGAAGGGAAACCTATTAGTTGGAGGTCGAAATACTACCTTTTTCCTTGATATTTCGGCCTTGTTTGAGCTTCATCACCCCCCTTCCCATACACAAGTAGTGATAAACCCTGATCATCACCCCCCAAGAGTGTCTTAGGGAGCGATAATCCCTTTTTCATCGCCATGTGCATAGCTATGGGGGGGTAATGAAGTAGTTGCAACCATCATGCATTGATTTGTGAGATTCTTTTTGAGATCTCAGTTGGTTAAGGGATTGGTTTGAGCCACATCTTATTCAATGAAAGGTCAATCTTATTGGTTCATCCAAATCCTCATTTTACCAAATCCTCTCCTCAAAAATATCCTATGGTTTTGATGCCTCAAATCCTAAATAATGGAGGTCGCACTTGAGTGAAAAGGGGGAGAGAACTTAGAGCATCATACCTATGATTTTGTGGCATTCAAGGGGATGGAAAGGAGATATTGGAAGAGCTAGCGCAACATCAATATTAAGATTGTAAGTGCTTCATTATTGTTTTCTTTCCATTAATATATATAACTTGGCGAATTCCCTTCATGCCTATGTGTTCACTATATGCATGTCTATTGTTGTCTAATTCATCATAGATAAATCTTTTCTAATTGACAATATAGTGTAGAAGAAGAAGGTATTGTTGTGTTCTTTACTAGACTTCTCTTGGAGCTTGGACATCAAGATCAAGGGTTGGAGGAGAAAGGACAACCGACATAAAAGAGGTAAGTCGTCTATATTTCTCTTCTCACTCTAATTGTTGACATAAAGAGTATATCTAGAGGGAAAATAGTAAACCACTTGTTTCCTTTTGTCTTGGATCAAAGAGGGGTCTTGATCCAAGGTTGTTTCACCTATCCATAGGGGGAACTTTACCACAACAACAATACCCTCTCCATTCTTTCCAATTCATCTACCATAGCCCATCTTGATAAGTAGCCGAGACCCAATACCTAAAGTGTGTTTTTAAAAGTGAGTTGTGCAAGACCACCTTGGTGGAAAAGATATTATGAATGCCTCCTTGTTGCCCTTATGAGGAAGGTCAAATTTCTACAGGACACCATTCTCTTTCTTCCTGTTGTCTTCATAATTGATAGAGATTTTGAGTACATAAGCATAGATTTTAGATTTTCTTTCATTTACTTTCTTCGGTGGCTCTGTAGCTTTTGAATCTTCTTTGGTGGTCATATGACTTTTATCATAACAAAGACTAGTCTTAATGAATGGATACCTTTGACAATTGATGATATAATATAAGGTTTCGATACTCTTTTCAAACTTCAAGCTTCTATTCAACTTAATATTTGTTTTCTTCGGTTCCTTTCTTAAGTAAAGAATTTCAAACTCTAGATTTTTGCAGTTTTCTTCCTTTTCCTCCAGCTAGATTCTCACCATTTCTTGTATCCTTCTTGCTTCTTTTAATTGAACCTTCAAGTTCATGATAGTATTTTTTGTTTCTTCAAGGCTTTGTGACATTTTTTTCTTTTGAATCATGATCCTCTTCTTCGTATTTATACAATTTCTCCTTTTGTTTCAAATTATTTTTCCTAAGCTTCTCTATTTCACTTAAGGCACAAATGAGTTATTATTCAAGATCCACTTCCCTATTTCTTTCATCATTTTCTTCCTCTTCTGAATCCATATTTTCTTTCGCTTTGTCTTCATAAATTTTTGTTTCTATGGACATGATGAGAGTTTCTTCTCTTTCACTATCAGAAATACTTTCATCGCTCTCTTATGATGAGTTACTTTCCTTTTTGCAGTAAAGACTTTTCTTTTGCTTATGGAAGTTTTTCTTCTTTCCATGCTTACCCTTTTTGTGGTGATGAGGTTTTCTCTCTTTCTTAATGTTATGACCTTCTTCGTCGTCAATACTTTCAATTTTCACTTATGGACACTTAGCAGCAAAATATCCTACTTTTCCACAATTAAATCAATTAAAAAGAAGATTACCTTTTTATTTTCCACATCCCTTTTTGATTTTTTTTACAAAATGTTCTTCCTTTGCATCTGATTCATAGCTAGAAAAATCACTTGATTTGTTTTCTTTGTTCTTCGCCTTCTTTTAGGATTTGAAAGATGCTTCTTTATTTAATGTCTTTTCTTTTTCAATTCTCATTTCATATGCAATGAGAATCCTATGCAATTCATCCATTGTCAATTTATCAAGATCCTTCAATTCTTTAATAGCAGAAACTTTGGCATCAAATCTTAAGGGGATTAACCTTAAAACACTTTGTACAATCATCAGTCCTTTAATTGTTTCATCAAGTCCTTTGATGTTGTTGAAAATTTCATCCACACGAAGGAGATAGGTGTTTATTAATTGGGCTGGTTATCAGTGATGTCAACCCTTGAAGAAAGATCGGTAGAAAATTATGGTATCCCCAGCAGTATGGTTAAGGGACCCAAGTTTGTTTGAAGTATAAAGGCATGAATATTAGTGAATATGTAGGTAATACTATTATGTATGGATAGTACATGTCATGTTGTTTTCTGTGATATGTGGTATGTCACATAAATCCTCACGGTTAGGGACTTATGGATTTGTGAAGTTGGAGAACCCTCATGATTTATTTAGAAGCCCCTAGAAGGTCAAAGAAGCCAATTTATTTTAGAAGCTCTTAGAAGAAGTTTACTAGTCAAAGTGATTGTAACTAGGAGTTAATCATGAGTTAAGTTTTTGCAAAAATAAAATAATTAAAAATAAATTAGTTGCAACTAGAAGTGGTGAGTTTACTATTTGTGGATAAAGTGGTTGTAAGTGGACAAAGTGGTTAGAAGTGGGTTATCCCTAAAAGAAGGAAATTGGGTAAAGTAGTTAGAAGATAACCCCTAGAGGACGATACTTGGAGAGTATAAATAAGAGAGCGAGGGTCTCTTATTATCACCAACTGAGAACATTCAATATATATTATTTTGTGAAAGGTTTATTGTAGGTACTCATTGAAACATCTAAAGTTACGCAATTATGAGGCAGCAAAGAAGGGTTGATGGTGAAAGTGTTGGAGTTGCAGAATTTCTGAAAAAACCCTAGTTTTTGAGGTGTACGGGAGCTGCAGTGAAGAAAGATGCGTACATACATGAGTTGAAGTGAAGGAAGGCGCGTACATACACAGGATGTCGAAGAGGAAGTCGCGTACAGTTGGGAAAAGACATGAAAAATTGAGTAGATGTGGATTCCAAGTCTCTAGAGTCTGAAAGCAAGTTCCCAGAAAGGTCTACAATGATTAGGTACAACAGATCTATCTACAGGTTCAAAAGGTGTGTCATATTCTTATGTGCATTTGGATATTGTTGTCTACATGAGATATGGTTATGGGAGATTGAGGATTTTCCCTAGAGAGGTTGTTGGTTGTATGGAACTTACTATATGAGATAGATCTATAGAAATACAGTGTTGGTATGTCTGGTATTTATCATTGGTACATCTTGTTGGTTTGAGTGTTGAAGCATATCTTGGATTTCTTGGTACATGGTTGAGGGTTTTTGTGGTACATGATTGAGAGCTTTTGATTGTGATATATTGTTGAATTTGTTGGTTTAGTTTGAGGTTTCATATCAGTGAGGGTTTGATGTCTATTCCATGTGAGGGATTATTATGCATGATTATGATTGTATGCACATGTATGGCACATGCCTAGAGAGACATAGATGCACATGGTTTGAGTGATATTCTTGTGATATTGGGTATGAGATCTATGTTATCAGATTTGATCTATTGAGGAGATTATTGGTACAGGTTGTTGGTATATTTGGTATATGTTGGTACAGGTTGATTACAGGTTATTGGTATAGGTTGACTACAGGCTATTGTTGGTTACGGGTTCTTGGCACATATTTTTACAGGTTTACAGTGGTATATTTCACAGTGACAGTGTGGCAGTGGTTTCATCAGTTATTTGACACTTATATTTCAGAGTGGTTGGACAGGGAAAGGATAGGTGGTTTTAGCCACCTTCTGGTTGTAGCTGGAGAACATAGGGGGTTGTAGCCTCTTTCCAGTTGTATCTAGAGAATTGGGGAGTTGGAGCTTACCTTAGGTTATAGCCTGAACATATAGGGGGTTGGAGATTCCTTCCAGTTGCAGTTGGAAAACAAAGGAAGTTGGTGCTTCCAATGAATGTAATTCTTAAAGACATATAAGAAAATAAATTGTGTTTTTCTCCTGCATTGGGTTTCCACGTAAAAATATCAGTTTATTGTGTATGTGTATGATTACTCATTGTTCATGGTTTATTTATTCTGTACTTGTTGAATGATATTGGTAAATTGATCATAAATATAAACAACACTTATATATTGTGGTTTAAAATGATTTAAAATATCTATTAATGATTCACCCCCCCTCTCAGTAATCCAACAATTGGTATCAGAGCAGGTTCCTTCAGGAAACAGTTTAACCACTGGAAGGAAGATCATGGAGAGAAACAGTAGGTATAAAAATGGAATACCACAATTTGATGGATAGAACTATGCATTTTGGAGCATAAGAATGAAAACATATATACAAGGACAGGGATTTGATGTTTGGCAATTAGTGGTAGATGGATACAAAGCACGAACCGTTCCTCCAACATATAAAGCGAAAAGAAACTTGAAGAAAATAATTTGAAAGACAAAAATGTCATCCTGAATGGTCTGGTTGATTCAGTATATGTCAAATTTATGCATTGCAACTTTGCAAAGGAGATTTGGGACAAAGTTTAGAATGTTTATGAAGGAGATGCCAAAGTCAATGAAGCAAAGCTTCAAACTTATAGAAGAAAATTTGAATAGCTGAAGATGAAGGAAGATGAAAATATTGCAGCTTACTTTTTACAAGTTGATGAAACAATGAATGCAATTAAAGGTTTGAGAGAATAAGTTGATGAATCTACAATTGTTCAAAAAATAATAAGATCGCGTCCAATGAGATTTCATCCTAAGATATCAGCACTAGAATAAGGAGCATATTTGAGTTCGATAAGCATGGATGAGCTACATGGAATATTCATCGCTTATGAAATGAGAACATAACAGGAGAACCCGGTTACAAAGGAAACGACATCCAAAGCATCCAACAAGACAAAGAAAAAGAGAAATCGAAAGGAAAATTCATAATGTAGCAGTAGTGACATTTCAGAATATGATGAAGAAGTAACCAACTTCGTTAGAAGACTAAAAAAGGGAACCGTCAAATATAGAGGTAAGCTTCCATTGATTTGTTTCAATTGTGATGGAATTGGTCATTTTGATAACAAATGTCCACATAATAAAAAGAAAATGGATGAAGAAGATGATTCAAATAGAAAACAAACATATAAAGGCAAAAGAATCAAAAAGAAATTTTTTAAGAAAATATTTTTCACCAAAGAAGACAGCACCTCATTAGATGAAGATGAAGTCAGTGAAAGTGTTACATATTCATGGCAATAGAAGATATCGATGAAGATGGTTCCAAAGAAGAATACGAAGAGGTAGAAGTTGACTACACAGAATAATTGTTAAGTGCCATAGAAGTTACAAAATGAGAGAATAAGAAAAACAAGTCACTTCAGGTAGAACTACAGAAAAGAGGAGTTCAGAATTTAGATTCTGAAGAACTAGAGCAGATAATTATTAAATTAAAAATCCAAGTAGAGGAAGACAATAAAATTGAAGAAACACTCAGAGAAAAAGTAGAAGAAAGAGACAGGATCATTAAAAATTTGGAAGTAGATATTATCACACTAAGAAAA